>CABPRJ010000998.1:275153-351669 GCA_902439185.1 Cinara cedri | reverse complement strand
GATATGACGTTTCCGTAACATGGTGGCGATCTACAGCTGTAAAACCATTACACCGCGGTCCGTCTAGCTCGTGGCGTATGTGAGTGGCGTAGTAGGTCGACGGAAAAACTCGTGTTTTACGGCAGGCTGTTTTATTCGTCGCGAACGAAAAGCGATATTGATATTATAATTTTGTTATGAAAATAATAAAGAAATCTTTAAAACAACAATAGGGTGTGGTAACGCGGTGCACCCGCGCGACCGGGCCCGCCGGCGCGCGGGTGCGAGGCAAGTCCGTTAGCTTACTGTGCGATGCCAAAAATGAAAGTTGCCGACGACGGGGCGGATTGCATAGCCGCTCGGCCTCAATCGATTTCGCTTTCCACCCCTTTTGTACCGCTGTGATTGGCCAAAACGACCATGGATGCGTTCGTCTTTGGTCGCGTGGCGCGGATTTCCTNTCGCTTTCCACCCCTTTTGTACCGCTGTGATTGGCCAAAACGACCTTGGATGCGTTCGTCTTTGGTCGCGTGGCGCGGATTTCCTACGAGAATTCTGCACCGTTGCGTATCGGTGTATCAAGTCCGGGTTCCCGATGCACGTAGTACGAATAGAAAACGTATCACGCAACGTAACGCTTTCTAAATTTAACTAGCGCTGTTGTCGTGTATCGTAAGAATGCGACAGCGTTGTATTTGTTTAAAATGTTCGTACGTGCGTCCCCGTCGTCGTCGGAAAAGGGTGCGGTTCTGTCCATGCGCGGTTCCCCGCAATTTATAAAATCAATACTGATGCGTTTTTCCGCACGGATGTAGTAGAACTACGTAGCCACCACTTTGGTACGATAAACTCTCATCAGAACGCTGACCCGTTGAATTTTAACGAATTAAATTTTAAAGCGATTTTTTACCACTTTTAAATTTCTTAAACTTTCTGAACTGTATTTGGACATTTAAACATAATATTGCGCTATTCTTTAGAAATGTCGATAGTATATTGTATTCAAACAATTTTATACTCAGATCACCTACCGAATAAAAATTACGTAAAAAATCTCGCAAAATTAAAATGTCTATAAATACCTCAAAAAAAACCATGTCTAGTTCAAATATATCTTTAAAACGAGTATAACCTCGACTGAGATCGTATTTATTCCGATATAGTCTAAATAATCTGACTTTATTAACAGTTAAATATGAAGTAACAAAAAAATTATCGTACGACNAGCTTCAAAATGTGTAAATCAGCCTCTGACTACAATGCAGACATGGGTAAAATACTTTTAAAAAGTATTAATAATACATACTTAAAAAAAAGTTTTCAGAATATATATCCGAATAGTTCACAATAATGGTATTGCCAAAATATTCAGAATACTTTACTAAATTTATTCCGAATATTTTAGAAATATTATCTAAAAGTGTAAAGTTAAATTCAGATGATATAAAACTAGATATTTTACGATGACAGTTAACATAGTTATGTTTATGTGATATATTATATGTTGTGCAATATGTGGTTTTATTAAATTTGTTTAATTCATAATTATACTTTAACCTCATTACTGAAAATAATAAATTAATTCCTTAACACAATTTTTTTTAAAATCTTCGAAGTTCATATAACTGTTGATTACTATATTATTGCCTTATAATAGTTTTGTATTCATAATTATTATTTGAAAATAGTATTTAGAATTTATTTGTGTTTTTATTGATCTATTATTTATTTATTTAAAAAACATGTAATATATTTTTTTCGTGGTTATTTTGTTGTTATTGGATTAAAAATAATTACAGAGTCCTGTATAAAACATATCATAGTTAATAGATAATCCTTTTCTAATTACCAAACAAATAGTTACTAAAAAAATTGAATTAATCTAAAAAAATAACCAATCTAGTTTTCTATACATTTATTAAGAAGTTTACTAATTGTTAATAATAAAGAAATAGGTCCATAATATTATTACATAACTTTGCATAACTATTTTTAAGTAAGGGGATAAAAAGGCATTTTTAAATAAGTCAGGAAAAATTCTAGAGGAGAAATATTTATTAAAAATAATTGATATTGGAATAGCTAAGACTATACTGGTGTTTTTGATAACCTTATTAGTAATAAAATTAACAATGAAGAAGGTGTTTCTTTTAATATCTTTACTAAAATTTATCAATTCATTTACAGAAACAGGATTCCATTAAATAGAATTTGGAATATGCTTACTAAGGTTGATATTGTTTTAATTCAGTTTAATATATATATTTTTTAATATTATTTTTTTTTTTGATCAGATATATTTGAGCCCATCTTAGCAAAGAATTTACTAAATTCATTAGCAATGTTAGCTTTATCACTAACAGAACCATTTTGAGTTATAATTTTATTGATGTCATATTATGTTTTTTACTTTATTACTTTTATAAATTGCTTTGTTTATAAGTATACAGGTTAACTTAATTCAATCAAATTGAACCAAATTGAATAATAGGATTTTGAAAAAATAAATCTCTAACAAGATTATAATAATAATAATAATAGTTGTTTACTGTAACCAAAAATAATATTAAGTTATGACAACATTACAATAAAACATATAATTATAGCTAGACATCACCTATAAGCTTTTTTTGATGAATTGATGATGTTGACTTTATAAACAATAATATAATAAATATAATAATAAATAAAACATTCAGAAAAGTCAATAAACATATAGTAATTGACGATGATTTAACATTGTTTATCACTAAATGTGCTGTAGAATATAATTTATTAAAAATTAACAAGGTTGTATCATCTGCAAAACGTTATATCACCTTTACATTTATTTCTATAATAGGTAATCCATTTAATAAACTGATAAAAAAAACAGAGCTCCTAGTACTGTACTTTGTGGTACACCATGTGTAATGTTTAAAGAATTACTATAGATATTGTCCATTTTAACTCTTTGCACTCTATTTGATAGGTAGGAGTGAATTAAATTACTAGATATGCCACAAATTACTGAATTTTCAAGGTTTTTTTTAACAATAATGTATTGTTTATTGTGTCAAATGCTTTTTTTACATCCAGAAATATTCCTACTACTACATAATTTTCATCCAATCTTTTATATATAAAATTATTTACTATAAAATATGTATCTCTACTAGAGCCTACTGGAAGTAAAACCTAACTGGTTGAGAGAAAAAATCAAAGTTTTCCAAAAAACTAACTATGCTATCTTTAAGACATTTATCCAATAGTTTATAAAGAGATATAAAAATAAAATGATAATTGTTACATTCAATTTTTTCATCAATTTTAAAAAGCGAAATAATGACACAATTTTTAAATAATTCAAGATATACGCCAGATGCCAAGAATAAATTGAAAATTAATATTAACGGAAAGGAAATAATATTTGAGATATTTTTTAGAATAAGATTTTGCTGTCTATTTTCAAAATATGATGTGTGCGATTTCAATTTTATAATATGCTTTCTAATTTCGAATTCATCTACTAAATTTAGGAACATGCTATCATTAACGATACAATTTTTGTTTAAATAGCTCAATTTTTTTGGAAATAATCACATTTTCAATATTTTTACCAGCATTCGAAAAATAGGTATTAAATTTATTACACATGTCAAATTCATTTTCCATAATAATTGTTAGTAATATTATTTATTATCTTCCAAATTTGTTTAGGGTCGTTTTTAGTTTTTGAAATTTGTCTGAAAAAATAACTAATATTTAGCTTTACAAATAATTGTTGTGTCAAAATGTTTCTGTACAAAGCAAATTTCTTTTTCAATTATAATACTAAATGGTTGTTTTTTCAAAAGTTTAGATAATTTGTCCTAATTTTTTATAGACATTACAATATCATTTGTTATCCAACTTTATAATTTATGATATTTATTTTTTTTTTTTAACATTGGTGTTACAAATTTATTAATAAATTCATATATTTATTTTTAAAAATATCAAGAGCTATATTAATATCACTGAGAATTAGCAATGTATGCCAATCCTCAGTTGATACTAAATTATTTAGATACTTAATTAAAATCAAATTATATTTATGTGCATAAAAATTTTCATCATTATTGTCAGCATTCAAATTTATTTTAACTAATACTCCATCTATTTATAATTTTTTCAACATAGGTTGCTATTTGAAAATCAAAAGTAGGTAGTGGCTTTACTCCTAAAAATAAAGATGACAAAAATAACATAAATATACAATTATAGAGCAGCTTGTTTCTTAAATATTCTAGAAAACAAATTCCAGAAAAATGTAACACTTCCCGAGATAATGAGTGTATCCACTTAAATGTAACACCTGGTATATCGGAGTAAGCTTTCTGATAGAAAAAAGTGTTTACATAAAAAAAAAATCATGTTTGTAAAACCAATACATTCTTTGCTACACTCAGAATCGAATATACCCTTCATAGATTCAGACCCATTTTATTTAGTACATCCTACCTGGATCTATTAGTAAATTTCTATGGACTGCCAGAATTGCCAAATCATTTAATTAATTCTAATGAACAAAAAATCTAGTTATTGGGTAAGTACGTATTTATTTTATAGTTTCCTAATTTTCAATTATAAATAATGTATCCTCTGACATTTTGTTTCACAAGTGATTTATTTGTTTAATTTTATTTATTTAACAGTGTGACCTAAGCTACCACCAATTATGATTTTGATCATCATTTTGGTTCAAATTTAACTATAAACATTTAAATTTGAATTTATATATAACATCCCGAATTTAGATTAAAAAATTGTTTATCCTATATTTTTCTTTAAAAAAAGGTCAATGATGGATTTGTGACCCAACCCCCCTCACCATGCACATTGATTATGCCATTGATAATAATAACTATATAAGTGTAGTTAATAAAATCCATTGGCTTATAGATAAGTCAATCAAATTATAGTACCTAAACATTACTAATTTAAAATTGTTTTATATTCATATAAAGGAAAAAAGTGGAAAAAACAATTAAAACAGTCAATTACTTAAAATCACATAAATAGCTTTAACAAATTTACGGACTTATTTTCATTTATTTAATTTTTTTTTTTACAGTGGATGTAATAGTTGATTTGATTTATACAGTAAGTATATTTAAACTTTACCTACAATTGATGAAACAATATTTAATTATATTTGCATACACAGTTATAAATAGCAATAGCAATATTATAGCATAGACAATAAATGCTTACAATAAAATAAATGTTACATAATATAATTATAGTAATGAAGGTGTGTAATACATTTTTGTTTGTGTCTACTTAAAATGAATAGTAATTTATTGTATACAAATTCTAAATCTAAAATAATAAACCCGGGGAAAATTCAATGGGTTCATTCCTATTGAATTTGAAATTCCCAATGGATTTTAAAAATAATTCAGTATCATATATCATAATTTAACAGTGTTTGGACGATACGAGATCATATGAAACCGTAGTCTAAATTCAATTTTAAAATGAATGTCGAACGGGTGAAAGATGAGTACAATAATGGACTTTTCATTTTTTTGTAAAGTGGGATAAAAAGAAAGTGAGTAAACAATATAAAATAATATAGGAGAAAACGGTGAAAAGGGGGGCGACGACCGTTATTAGCCGAGTGTTACTACAATAATCGCTTGCCGGCGTTAAGCCAACGACGTCGCGTTCTTATCCCAAGAATGTGCCATTTTTGAGGAACGGAAAATCCACTAAAGTAATACTGAATGCGATCCCGCTACAGTCTAATCACGATTGCGCCACAATTCTACCAATTGATAAAAACGACGATTCTACAAAGCAAAATCCGTGGAGGAATGGTCTACACTTGAACGGTTTTCGTGCCTATCAATTTCGCGTCTTAGCAGCCCGATAACCAGTGTCTCAGCGACATTCTGTATGATCAGGATTCGGCATCTAGAATGATAATTAATGGACGTAGCCAATATCGTAGAGAATCACGTAAAGCAAGCAAGTCCGATCATAAACTTGGTGCCGACGGATATCATATGAGTCTAGGCGTATTTTCACAGCAGTGGCACTGTGTTCGTTTCGCTGCAGGCTGTCGCCGTGTCTTCCGCCATCGTCCGTTGGAGTCTCCGAATCCGCTGGCATGGCGTTTTACAATCGACGATCGAGTGTGTTGGTAACACCGGCAACAAATACTCTACGCGTAACACCGGATGTAAACTGGCGTCTCTTATTACTTCGAAAACCGTGTACCCAATATGCAAGATATCTCACCCATGGTTTTAATATCGGCTGTCCTCACGATATTTCTATCTATTAGGAGGTTGAAAGCTACGTCCATACTGTTCTAGTTGCTGAATACGATAATCATACAGAATGTCACTAAAGAGGAAAGACACTGATAGCTTAGTCGCTTAAACGCAAAATTCAACAGGCTCGAAACCTAGGGGCCAAACCGACCCCCCGAGAAATTGCTGCTGCATAAACTTCAGTTATATCAATTTAAAAATAATGCGATGCATCTTGGTTTCAACTGCAGCGTTATCACATGATCTACTTTCGCCGATCGCAACGAACATCATAAATTGCCATAATCCAGGAACAAAGAACGCGACATCGCTCGTTTAACGCCAACGCCCGATTATAGCATCAGGTCAGCACTTTGCAATGGCGCGCAAATAACCCCTCTTCACTACACATTTGGTTGCTGATATCACTGCACACGAATGTATACCTGCGTATGGTTACAATATATAATTGTCAATAATTTGGTATTATTGATAGGTCGACAATCATTATTATAATACACATACTTAACTACATTTAATAAATATGTACATAACCGCCTATTAGCGATTGGCCGACTAGAAATCATCTTTGTACTGCCTTTATGGTCTTGCTTTCTCACCGTCCATTCCAGCACGTTAGAAACGAAGCTGCTTACTGTCACCTCTACAATCAAATACGCCCGCTTCAGTAGATCTGCCATCTGCTGTCGGTGATGATGTTGGACGACCTCGATCTGCCATGTTGAACAATTCACCAAGCTAGAACAGATAGGACATTTAAAAATTTACAAATATTACATAGTATGGTGAGTTTTTAAGGCTGGCTAATTATCACGATTATATAATACTTGGGTTGCTCATTAACCTAGGATAAAATTTATATTATTATAAATAATCAAAGAGGAAGGGGGGGGGCGAAGAATAAGTTGACGGCCGGGTCTAGAGCTGGTAAACTATTAATAGTTCAATAATAATAAAAAATAGCAGTTCAATTAAAAAACGTTGCTAGTTTTATTTTTGAACAATAGCTGTATATGCTATAATGTTAGTAATTAAGTAATAGTCACAGTATCAGCTAACTATAATAGCAACTATATTATATAACATGACTGAAAGGAAACGGTTTACTAATAATAAAACATAAGCAGTTGAGCAGTCCAGTAATATTTATTGTCACTTTAATATCACGAATAAATAATGGGAGCCCGCTAATGATATTGAGAAATAGCAGTGCTATATTAAACTGGGCGTCCACTAGGGTAGCAGCGCGGAACATCCCCAAAGAAACAATCATGTGAACGAATGAAGTGCATCCACTAAGGCGGCCGGCGGTCGGGACTACTCGAAGTTCGTCAACACGGGTGGCACGACATTTGTCGAACTCGTTCGTGTTCGGTAATCGTCGGTTATCATCGAGCCACACCCTAATGGACGCCCAGCATTACAACTACTATTGCTATTTTATATCATCTCTGCCGAGGTCGTAGCCTGCATATTGATTTGCGCAAAATTACGTGACATAGTTAATAATATTATTAAATGTTAATTAAATCTGTTGGTGTCATTTATACTAAAGAACGGTGTCTTTGACGGGAAACATAGAATTAAGTGTGATTAGATAAATTGAAGAAAAGCGTCAGGTTTTTTAATTTTTTATGGTTCCAATGGTTGAGTAGAGTACAAGAGAAGATATAATAAATAATGAGTGCACAAGAGCTGCTTAGGTGTATCTTCAATTACGAACAAAATGAGAAAAAATAAACTGAGATTGTTTGGGCGTTTTATGAGGAAAGAGGAATCAGAAAAAGTGATTGTGTGTGAACTAATTGTAATGAAAACGAATGTAGGAGGAAAAAATGGGAGAGGAAGACTGCAAAGAGGTGATTGGATGATATGTGGACAGTGACTGTGTGCGTGGACGATGAGGGGGATCGGGTCAAGTGAAAGTTTAGGACGAGAATGGCTGACCCCAAATAGATGAAACGAAAACGTACCCGTAATTTAATATACTGTGGGATCTGCCTTTTGCCCGTGCTACGGAATACGATGTGTTTTACACACACAAATGTATAGTAAACGAGAACAGAAACGAAAAAATGACAATTATCATTATTTAATCCCTTACTGTACATGAATAAAAATGTTTTACCTGCAGATTGGCACGCGTTGAAAAGACGTGTCTGTTACATGGGAGCGGCCTGCAGTTGTTGCCAGCATTATGCCGCGGTCATCCGCGTAGCTCGTGGAGAATATGAATGGCGGCAGCGGCTATATACGGGCGTTTCGATTTTCGGTATAGCGTGGAGAGCTGAACGAAAAGAAAAAAGAAAAACTTTAAAATGGCGGTAGGTCGCGATGATGCGGTGCACCCGTGCGAATGGACTCGCCACCGCACGGGTGCACGGCAAGTCCGAACGCTTACTACGCTGTACCAAAAATGAAAGTCGCTGTTGACGGGGTGGACTGCAGAGCCGCTCGGCCTGTATTGATTTCACTTTCCTCCCCTATAGCACTGCTGCGATTGGCGGAAACGATTGGGGACGCGATCGTCGTTAGCGGTCGCGTCGCGCGAATTTCCCACAAGTTTCTGCACCGTTTCGTACCGGTGTATTGCTTCGGGTTGCCTGGTGCGTATACGAATAGAATACGTATCACGCACCGTAACGCTGTCTAAATTCATCCAGCGCCGATGTCGTTTGTTCATAGGGCGTGGTACCCTCGTATTTGCTTAGAATGTTCGTGCGTGCATCGTCGTCACGAAAGGGTCGTTAGTATACATGCGCGGTGCCCCACAATATAAAAATCAATAATGATGTGTCTCCGTGGATATAACAAAACTATAAAGCCACCTTTTATTTGATACGATGAATTTCCCTTAGCTTGCAGACGAGTTGTGTTTAAACGTCAATGTTATATTAATTTTCACAACTACTTGAACGGACTGAATTGAATAGAAACATGTATAATATAACATGGTGCTGTCCATTGAAAATGTCGATAGTTAATTGCATTTGAAAATCACTTAATAAGACGTGTTAACTCCATTTTCGGAGCAAGGGCCAATTAAGTAATAGGTAGACAAATGATGATAGTGTAAGACGTGTATATTGAAATTACACTACAATTAAAATATCCATAAAAAAAAATATTACATTAAATTCAAGATTTCCATTTTGACCACAAAGTAAAATTCTTAATGAACCTTCTGTTAAATTTTCAAGCATTTCTGTTAAGTTTAACAATTTTACCACATAGTACCTATTACATAGTATCATAGTACCTATGATTAAATCATTTTTTCTGGTAGAAAATGCGCGTGTTTTTATAAAATAATGAAATCGTGAAATTGTACGTTTTCCTACGTTTTTTCCCACTTAAGTGCATTTATTTAAATATGACGTCGAAAATCAAAAAATGACTTCTTTAAAGTACAATCCAGACAATTTGAGCTTTCAGAAAAATTGCTACACGTAAAAATCGGAGCAAGTTTACTAGGTAAAAACGTATCCACAGACAAGAAGAAGAAAGAAAAGAAATAAACATCTTAGTAAAACCAATAGGTCCCTCGCAACGCTCGGAATTTAAACTTACATTGTTCAATATCGGTAGGTATAATATGACAGAGGTTTTATTTAAATATATTTGTGCTGAATTATATCAGTAACACGATTTAAGAAAACCAAACGGATTTAATATAGCATCATTATTATTACTAAGCTGTAATCAAATCGAATGGTGTCTATTATTATTTCGAAGTGCTATTATATTATTAATTATTATAATATCGCAAGTTTAAAACACTGTAAATACAATATTTTGGTGTTTTTCTTAAGCCTTATTACTTATATACATATCGACTTTCTCATAAAACCATGCTTGGACATGTTTAGATACCTAAGCATAGTATACTGGTTCTATGGAGAAAACTATATGAGAAGTTGAGCATTATTCGATATTTGAATAATTTTAAAACTGATTATTGGAATAAAAATGCACTCGAATAATTTTCAAATATAATATTGAGCTCTATACAAATATACTGCACGTTCCGTAATAGTCTAAAGTCTAAATCTATATAATGCGATCGAATCGCACGGGTGATGCTTATCTCAATAACGGTCTATCAGTAACGAAAATAAAATTGATTATTTTTAAATACCAACCAATTGTTCAAACAAATAAAATAAACGAAAATTATCCAAGTTTCATGTTAGATAATTATTTGAATAAAAAATAATTCGAATAATTGTAAAAAAATCATTCAAATAATTTCTTATTCAAATACACATTTATACGAATAATTTTCTAGATAAAATTTTGCCCAACACTGATGGTGTTTATATAACTTGGAAAATAATATTGGTTATTGAATTGTATAAAATATATTTTGAGTCCACCTAATGAATTAGGAAAAACTTCATAGTAATTATAGAAATTTACTGTTTTTCGACTTTTCGTTATTATATGTGTTTGTTCATATCACTACTCATAGACAGGATAGTTATTATGCGAATATACTCATACATCAAAAAGCTCTATATAATTATGATGGTTGAATCAGGTAGTACTACGTAGTCAGATAACAATATAAAACTTTCTAGGTTTACGAATTGAGCATATAATTTGTGTGTTCATATGTATATTTGCATTTAGAAGCTATATAAGAGTTAAAAACATAAGAGCTATGATGGACGATAACAGTTACCTAGGTAAATTTATGAATTTTAACTTTTCATCAAATGTAAACAATACAAACAGTTAATGCGGCTTATGGATTACAGATGACAAAAATCTTATATCTGATCTAAGTTACATACGATATTAATATATGAAGTTACAATAAACTTACATATTATTTTCTGTTTTGTTTTATTATATTTTTGCGTATAACAATTATTTGTTTAATTTTTTTACTTGACTTCAACCTACGTCTGTTTACGATTTGGAAGTTTGTTGATGGCCGATGTAAATTCGTTAAGTTGTAATAGTACCGCGATTTAGGGTCTATATTATAGCAAAATATTATTGTGTACAGGCATTACATTGTGTACGATGGTTCAAATCGGTGACCTGTGCATAATCATTGTACTGATAAACGAGAAATAAGTATGCGAGATTAAAAATAATACGACTGCATACATAACTCCGGTATGTGTGTATAAAGCGCATAGGGCTATGTACAATAAATGATACGAAAAATACCACTACGTACTTATATATAGGTACTATTATTACTAATACATAGCGAACATATTGTATATGTGTATCATGAATGTCTGATATAATAATATTTCATATTTAACTATTAAATTACGTGCTCGTATTATATTAATGCCTATGTCGTTATATTACACGGACATCTGCGTGTGTCTATTATGTCCATACTATTATTATATGGATGTATAATAGATATGATGGTACTTACCTAGGAGGTAAGTACCGTCGAGTTTAGGATGTTATCGTACTTTTTAAAAATAGTAGCATACCATTAAATTTAATTAATCAATGATGTCATGTTTTTATTCTTCTATGACATCAGTCAATCTGTAACCCGATAACATTATACATTTAAATACAATGTGTATAATTGCATAATACAAAACTACCTATATTAGAATCTATATCAGACCACCGTACGATAGCAAAAAGATATACAGTTATTTTAAACAATTTAGTGTAATGCTCGTGTCGAAATATGTATATTTCCGCTACGTGGTGCAAAACAATACTGCAGTCTTGTACGGTACGTATACCTATACAACGTATAGCACATTGGATCTATAAAAACTGAAAACAAAAAAATACCTCTGCAAGTTCTGGACTTCTGGTCAAGCAAAAACAACGAAAAATTCTATCACAAACACAAGTCACATTACATTATGCTTTTATCCGACGAATATGCAAATAAATATTACAATATTAAAAACAGACTGAAAGTAAATAAATTACATCATAAATATTAATATTTTAGTTAGAATCGACTAGATTACATCGAACTGGCGCGATATACATAAACAAATGATATTATATCAATAACATATTATACCTAATAAAAGCGGCTGGTCATCATAATATACTGTAATAAAAAATAAATAAATAATATTATTTTAGTATTAAAAAAAAAAAAAATCAATACTAGAACAACATAACATTATCTACGTCTCCTCACATCAGTTTGAAATATGAAAATATAATATTATTCTATCTGAAATCAAATCGTGTAATACCAAACCCGTGAGCGTAATACATAATATATTTTACATAATATCAAAAACAAAACTATACATCATCGGCGTTCTGATCTTACATCGATGGAAATTATTAATATTAATATAAAATAATATCATATTCTAATAATATGAATCAAGCCAAATATGTAATCCGACCGGATGGAATATTTCTACATATATAAATAATAAGAAATTACGACTATGAATAAATAATATCTGCGACCGTGCATCATATACCACTGAAAAATAATATTATCAATGTGTTGCAGTCGGTCTACACTTACCCCCTAGTCCGGCGCTCATGTGAATAATATTGAAACCGAAATTAAAATTTGATTTTCTTGCATCGATAAAACATTAGTTACATAATTTATTATTATTTAACCTGGCAAAAGACCAGCTTCGCATCGGACGTGTTCAGAACACATCTTTAGCATATTATGTTACTTTCATTCTCAACTCTGCGATCAGTTACCAAGACCACGGACGTAATCACGAGGGATTCATGGGGTTTAACCACGCTACCCCATTTGCTTATTTTTCTTTTGCAATCAATTCGTTATAAATTTACAAAGGATGTGAAAATTCATTGTCGCGTCATATAGTTTATATTTACAATTACAATATAAATATATTCGTTGCACCAAAAAATTATTGACAAATTATTAAAAAAGCTGTCCTATCCTAGGATAATGCGGATGGGTATAGCCACTGTTATAGGTATATCAGTAAGCAACGATAAACTATTGCTTACAAAAAAACGATTCCGAGTGCAGTTCACTTGATAGTGATGCTTTGTCAACAATATATATATATGTCATAATATGGTAAAATATTTAAATAGGCATTATATATTTTCTTCAATAATATTTGTTTAATATTGTACCAATTTTCCCGTTTTTAATGCATTTTTCCCATGTTTTTTCCTGGTTTTTCACATTTGCTGGGAAAACTCATGGAAAATCAAAAAATTACATCTTAAAAGTACCACCCCAGTCAGATTTCCTTTTATAAAAAAAGCTATCATTGTAAGTCGAAGCAAAATTGCTGGTAGAAAAAGTTGACAACAGAAAAAAAAAATCGTAATATTTTATTAATGTATTTTATACATTTTCCCATTTTGTCTCCGTTTTTAACGATCTTCCCATTTATTGAGAAAACTCCTGGAAAATTAAAAAAATGACTTCCCCAAGTTACCATGGAGATAAAACAAGCTACACTTGATACACCGGAGCAAGATTTTTGGTAGAAAAGTTCGCACAACAAATCAAAGGGTATTTTGCGATTAAAATAGTCCGAGCGAGCGATAGCTTGGGTCTCTAGGTATTCTCAAAATCCATGGGTTTTTTCCTTGTTTGGGTAAAAGGGAAAAAAATGCAAAATTTTTTTCGAAACGAGGGTTTGAACTCGCAAACCCTAGGATAAAAAAAGGGTGTATACAAACTCAGCTACGAAAAACATACTTCACAGAAGACAATATTTAGTTATTTAACATAACATATAATATCAGAAATTTAAAAAACTATAATTTCGAAACTTAGTAAGTCCGCTCAATTCTGAATTCACCATCGTTCTTATATTGGCAATATACATATGTTTAAAAACAAAAAATTGAAAAATTAGATTTTTTTCACATAATTTTTTACTCAAACATTTTCGTAAAAATTGATATTAATATTTCTTTATAAAAAAAAAAAAATACTACATTAAAAGCAATTTTTTTGACCACAAAGTAAAACTCTTAATAAACCTTCTGTTAAATTTTCAAACATTTCTGTTAAGTTTAACAATTTTGCCACATAGTACCTACCGAATAAAAATTACGTACAAAACTCACAAAATTAAAAGTCTATAAATAGCTCAAAAATGGAATTAACTTGTTGAAAATTTTACCTAATCTATAAAAGGCAAATATAAAATTTTTGTCCAAACTTCCAATCTCTACGAATATCTTAAACTGAATTACAACAAAGAATAAAATTGATTAAATAATAAAAGCATTAATTTCGTACATTTCCCGTTATTCTTACATTTTACCCTGGTTTTCCTCAGATATTATGAAAACCACTTGGAAAATCAAAAAAAAACAATCTCCCGAAAGTACCATCTGAAGAACATTTCCTTTCAAAAATGGTGCAACGCATATATATCTGAGCAAGATTTCTGGTAGAACTTTTCTACATAGTACAGAAAAAAAAAAATAAGCATCTAACTAAAACCATTACATTCGTAGCTACACTCAGAATCTAAAATAAAAAGTGCATTAAATTTTATATTTTTATTTTTTTTTTATATTGTAATTATTAAAAATAATATTAAATATCTTAACTAGAGGATTGCACGTCGATAGTGTCTTACTTTCTAGAAAACACCCACAACCCCCTCATTTTAGTTTTTAGTTTTAGCTTTAAGATTTAAACTGATAAATTTGTTTATACTTATATTCTTATTTTGTGTTGCCATCTCTGTAATCATTATTGTCTGTCATTTATCGCAAACAAATGAATATATTTTGAATCTGCGTATATAAATGTATAGATCACGAACGAACTTTACTTTTTGTACATTAAAATGTCTATTGACATTTCGTTTTGAGACGCTTTTTACAAAAAAAAAAAAATGTCGAGGAAACTATCAAAAAAAAAGGAGGAAGTAAATTGATTACGTGATGGACATTATAGTTTAGCTTATAGGTTAGGGTTTACTAACCTAACCGTGGCGGTGGTTATGGTAGGATGGGTCGGTGGTAAGTATAGATCGGAAAAATGTGTGAGAATAAGCGGGATAGCAAAAGATATGAAAGTAGGTGGTACATTAATTAAGTTGTGCACGTTGTAATTTAAGCGAGATTGGAGAGGCCTAGTTTAGCCTAGGTTAAATGGTGAAAGAGATAGACGGGGGAGAGAAGGGGATAATAATAGCTCGAATACGTGGTTCGGTAGAGGAGTGGTTAGGTGGGCTCGCCTATAGCTTCGCGGGGAATATAGAAGCTCCTTGTGGATGGTAGTTTTAGGCTATGTAATTTTTATCGTAAACCAATTAGTATTTTTTTTTTTTTTACCCCGGAGCAAATTCCGTAGTTCCTGCGTAAACGACCATCGAATGGAATTTGGAAATACAAAATAGCGTAGGTATCAAGTAAACATAAATATTTACGATAGGCACGCATACATTTATAGTTAAGAATATTATAGTGTCCGCGTATGTTTATTATAGGCTTATTTTTAAATTTTTAATCGTATTAATTTTGTTTTTATGAAGATTTATTTCTTTAGGTGGGTATAATATTATACGAATTGGTACGACCTACGTCTTTACACCGGTTATTTTTATTCGTTCCAACGACTGTCCCTGGCTGACCACACACACGCACACACACACACACACACATTCGTTTCCGTTGAACTCTCGTTCACACGGAAAAACGAACGTGAATATATTATATTATTATTATTATTATTATTAATAATAATGAAAGAAATCCGCCGCGGCGGCCGAGAGGTCAAACTCGGAGGACTCGTTTCCCGTCTTCTGTTGGGTTTGTTGACGCAACAACCAAGTCGCGCCGCGCCGTCTCGATTTATAAATACGATTCGTTTATTGTTTTTTTTTATTTTTTTTTATTTACGAATCGTTTTGTATACCACCATGGTTATCTGCCGTGTACCTACATGACCGAAGACGACGGCGATGGCGGCACGACAGTGTTTATATACAGTGTTCCGTATACATTACGAATTATACCATATATAAAATAATATAATATATAGAGCCTGTTTTATATATGCATAGCCGCCATAGGTATTATTATTAATAACTACTCTATCGGGAACTTAACCGCGTGTGGCGGGTCTGGTATAATATACGGAAATAAATATACGGACGTCAAACGTCTCTCGGATCGACGAAGAAAGTCGTTTTGAAAAATACATTCGATATCAGGTACCTGTAGTTTAAGTAACCCATAACGATTATGTTAAGAGGACACGATAAAGTGTCGTCTCCGTCTTACAAAACGTACGACGTAGCAAATGTGCGTTCAGTAGGGACAACTTTATGCCGTTAGTTTTAATATAAGTATTTTAATTGACCGATTATTAAATTTAAATATAAGAACATTATCCATGCAACGACGTCGGCACGTTGATTGATGGATCGTCTCCTTGGGATTTCCGTCGCCGTTAAATATTTTTACCTACAACTTAATACTTACGAATTTATAAAAAAAATATATAGATAGACAGTACATTACGTCATACAATTTTGATAATTTTCTTTTCATTATTAGTCAGTTAACGTGATAAGAAGTCATGGGCGTATTTTTTAATCGTTAATTAAATCGTTTATTATTTATGATTGTAATAAACAACCGGTTCAACTATTGATATAGAACTAAATGTTAACAACAGATTGCAGCAGCACCTGATTGCTGCTCTAATTGCATTAGACAAAAATACTAACAATTGTCATAATTTCATATTAATATAAGTGGCATTATCTTAAACAAATTATACAAATATTCTACACTTTTTGAAATTCTACAGTGAGAACATGCATAGTTATGAGAAGAGGCGATTCAGAGGCAATGAGGGTGGCCACAGAATTTATTGTTGAAAAAGAGGGAGAGGAAGATCAGAGAAAAGGTGGTAAGATAGAATAGATGATGACTTGCAAATAGCTGATCACTATATAGAAGTGTAGGACAATGTTGGCCGACCCCATATAGTTGGTAGAGAAAGCAAAATAAAGAAGACAGATGGGGTACGTCTCCGTTTGATCCTCCACAAACCAAATAAATAGTGTTCATGATTATGGCTTGGTAATGATTTGAAATGGCCTACAAACATTTTGGCACCAATAATAACAAAATTGAACTGACACCCCTGAAATAAGCATAAGCATATTATAAATGATTTGAAGAATATTTTTAAATACGAGTGTATTATTTTGCTTTATAATTTTCAGGGTATTGATTAATGCCGAATTAGTGGTGTATTTACGGGAGGAGATTAGGCGGATACATTTACTCCATTGTCCTTTTTTTTATTATCTATTATCTGTATAACTTTTAAATTCAAATTTCTTTTCGTTTTAGTTGGAGAAATCAAAAATTGGGTGCGTTAATATCTATAGTTCACATACCAAAACATCTAAACAGACTGAACGTATACATTTTAGATTCTGAGTGGAGCCGAGCAAGGAATGCACCAAACCAAACCCAAACCACTGTAATTTGAAAAAGGTTAGATTACAATATAGTAAATTGATTAATAATATAACTATACTTACATAGATTTTCCTATACATTTATTTGATTTCAATGGTAATTTTAGGGCAGATATAATTATAAGCTACAAATATATTTAAACTTTAAATTTATTTTTTTTTATCCTGGGTACATGTTAAACAATGTGACATAATTTTCACACCTATTTATATATATATTTTATTATTAAATATCTCCCTCCTTGACAAATTCTTAAATTATTTCCTTGATTTCCTTGATTTCGTTGATCTTACTTTAATGGACTGCAATAGACAACTATAGTATAAGAAACACAAAATCCAAATAAAATATATTTGATTAAAATAATATGACTGCGATCATGACGTAACCTAATTATACAACCAGGTTAAACAAACAGTATATTAAAAAAATAATCGTAATATATTTTTTTTTGTAAAAAGGAGGAAAATTAATATATTTTTAGAAACATTTTCGAACGCCACCACTTTATAATAGCGAATCGCAATATAGGTGATATAGCCCATTTTTTAGAAAATTAGAATTTCAGATCGAAAAAATTATTACCAAGCTTTATTGTAGCCTACACATGCATAACACAGCCGTCATAAATGATTTGATATGAAAAGCCATGAGCTTACGCGATCAAATGTTCATGAAAATGGGATTTTCGTAAATATTTCGCTTTCTATTTTTGATACGATAACAAGTTTAAAACGAAAGTTGTAGGAGAAGAAATTATATACGAATTACAGTTGTATGACTTTTTCCTGTACGAGTTATTGTTTTCGATATGATGTATATGGAATTAGTAATCCGGGACCTTTTTTTTTCTTAGACATTCTTTGATTCGAATTCTTATAGGTAAACATTATTTTTTTAGCTGTAGCGATAGCGATAACATTAATATAGTTGGTAATCCGCATGGGCGGGGAGAAGAAAAAAACCGTAGGTATATCGTCATAATATCGTCGGACGAAGAGGAAACATTTTTTTTTTTTTTGCTTCGCGAATATCTACATGCCGAGCAGTGTGAGAACGCCGTTTGTTTTTTTTATTATTATTATTATTTAAATAATACAATATTAATATTGTTCTACCCGTATCGAATCGACCCCGCGGCGGTGGTACTAATGAATAATATTAAAAAGGAACGATATTAATTACCGAAATACAAAACGGCGATGCGCGGTTGTAGGTGCGTGTAGATAGGTATGTATTATAATTAGAAGTCAGATTTTTATGATTTTACACATTTGTTTCTAGTGTATGCAATTAAATGAGAGTAAGATATCTTCACGATTCATGAAACATAGAATTCAGAGGAAAACATTTATTTTGCATGAAAAAGCGTATTTTAGGGCTTAAAGAATATTCAATACGTTAGGGTATATTCGAGATTTTGAAAATATTTAATAATTATTTTCAGTTTTGATCCTATTATTTGTATGGACGTAAATCGGAGTTTTGATGATATTGATCAAAAAATACAAATTATTTTACAAGCGAATTATGTTCATATCCTTCTGGGTTTCTAATAAAAATTAATCACTAGATATTTCTTATCGATGGCGATAGCACGTCAGAAATAATAAAATAAAGTTAGCTGTCACGATTACAAAATAAATAAAATAAAATAAATTTAAAATGTTATAAATCAAATTAATAATACAATTTAAATTAATCTGAAAACTGAAATTAAATTGTTTTTTTTTTTTTTCCGGAATATTAAAAGAATATTTTGCTATTACAAGGACATAAAATACCATATATCTGTTATTTTAAAAAAAAATATTAAGGGAATATATTGCCTATTTCAAACGCAATAAACTGAATAAATAATTTTGTTTGGTTTTTCTTGTTTTGTTTTTCAAGGTGCCATCTAGGTTAGACGCACAAAAACGTCGTGGTTTACATACGTCTATAGGCGGCGGCGTTCGGAGGTTCGGGACCGACCAAATAATATATTATACAACATAATATTATTATTGTATACGTCATAATATATTATAATAATACGTCTATATCAGATTACAAACAGAAACTCGTATGCGTTACAAGTTTATTGAACATAATAATAACATAATATTATATAGTCAGACGCGATGAAAGGGGTTGGCGGTCAGATTGGCAGAGGCGGATTGGCTTATCGAGCAATCGGTAATTTGTCCGACGGGCCGGTTTTCGTGTGTGTATAGATATAGGTACGGAGTGAATAACATAACATAACAAAAGACAACCGTTACATCGGAAAGTATTGGCTAGTTTCGGAATTTTTTTTCAAAACGAATCTTAAGAAACATAAACAGCTCTAAACGGTCATACATTCCGGTTATTTTTATTTTTGCGTGTAAAACAACCTCTACCCAATTTTGATTTTCATACAGCAAAAATTTATATTAAAAAATCCATAGATAAACGACGTTTTGGTTTGAATACATTTTGGCGTTGATACTTTTTGATTTCCGACAACCCGTTGACGGGATATTCCACTTTTAAGTTTGTCAGCGGCTGTATTAAATTACACAATTTTTTATACCTATTATTTTAAACCAGTGACGTCATTTGTGGGATGCGTAGTCTATGCGAATGCATCCCGCGAATAACTTTACAACAATAATTTCGTAATTTTACTAAAAAAAATGTGATTTTCATCGCAATATTTTAGCAATAATCACATGGATTAAACAACATTAAATTACGGTAATTCCAATTTTGGATTCCAAAAATTATAATTGTGAATAGTCTTTGATATCGATTTAAATATTCAATATTGATTTTGAATCCCATGAAAAAATACGAAATAACTCCCCTACTTTAAATCATCTACAATAGTGTGGATTATATTCGTTTAGATTGTCGAATTTGCTAAGAGAGGATCATAATGAAGACTTGTTTTACAGTTGTTTGTTTGCGTTAAAATGCAAAATGTTGAATGTCTTTTTTTCTGTGAAAAAATAATGTTAAAATTGTGGTATGGTATCATTACACTGGGAAGAAGCAAACTCCCAGTCTTAAAATTGACACTTCATTAATTCACTGAATTTCCATGATAATATAATGTTTAAGCTATACAACAACTTTTGTTGAGAATCTTACAAAATAGGTATGCTGTAAATCAGGGCCATCAGATTTCAGGAGACACGCTTTTTAATTCAATTGATGGAGTTAATAGATTTCCGTAGCCAAAAAAAAAAAAACTCGTGGGGGACGTATAGTTCTTAATATACATTACTTACCTAATACCTTACACAATACGATGCGATCGTTATTTGATTTTGTGTTATTAGCTTTACTGTTAAATCTACAATTAAAACTCATATACACGTTACATTAAACTTAATATAAGCATTTATAATTCAGCGGACACATTTGGATTTTCAGGGGACACATTATTTTAAGCCCTACTGAAAATAATACGCACGGTTATCAATAATATCGGAATATGTATTATATTATTAAACCTAGTGTATACGAGTATAAGCGAGGGAAATCGATTGTTATAAACAGCGTCGCGATATCGTATCGATTAAAATTTAAAATTAAAATCGGTTAATTATAATAGCTTATCAATTACCCATGATATTATCATTATACTTCGGGACGACCAGGGTTGATTTATATCCAGTCACCGTGCGTACAACAATAATATATTATACGGATTATAATAATTTATATAGGTCCCTGTCTCGTGTATGTCTGCGCGGTTATCGGCCATCGTTTTTATCGGCATAACGAATCGAAAATTCATAATACGACGTACCTACAACACGTGTGATGTGCGTACATATTATTACTACCGTTCTACATTCTAAACACGTCATGACGTTTCTGTTAAACCGTTAATATTAATGAGTTACAATGACTAGGAACGAGGGGGAAAAGAGGGTTAAAATGCAGTATTTCTGTCTTTTTTTTTATAAAGGAAATAATTATTGACATTTTGCGCTGTTAATATTATCGGTAGGTACACCTGGCGAGGCGGCGTGTACGCGAAAAGAAAGTGCGCATTTTGACGACAATATTTTATTCGACTTTCGACTAGAAAACGATTTACCGCGTGAACATGAAAACTTTTCAGTGGCGTAGATTGTATACTGACGTTATACTATTGTGACGCTCGTCATTGTCTACGTCTACATATATATACTTGTCCACAATATTATTATTAATTTGAATGTAGGTGTATAAACTGTAATTCAACAAAGCACTTTACGTACGCGTATAACTATGTTATAATAATATTCTACAATAATTGTATGGTGGGTGCATTTTCGAGGGTCTCGAAAAAATGCGATTCGACGAATTGGAAAAAAAACGGTTTGTGCGAGAAGAGGGGCGACGAAGCATATTGTATGTTTATGTAACACAATATTGTACAAACCGTTGTTGCGTTATTGCGTTCCCGCGGAGTCAATATGATTTATAATGTGTAGTTTTTTATAAAAATCATATAAAACCTACTACCTACTTTTTTTTTTTAAAAACGAGAGGTATATATCACCCTCACAACAGACCCACATCCCTCTCTCTCCAAAACAAAATAATCAACCTGCACCGACCGAACGGAACACCTCAAAACACGATATTGTTATTGCGTTATTGTTATTATTATTATTATTATTATAACGTACGCAGGACGAGCAGAACGTGCCTATACAGAGTGATGGTTTTGAGTAAAATAGATTTTGGTTGTTTTTCAGTCGTTATAGAATCGCCTAATGATTTTATCGACAATATTTTCAAAATGTTACCATTGTTCCGTACACGTAGCATACACTGCACATGTCAACTTTTAATTTTCAAATAGTAACCGCCCCTAATTTTTAAACCATATTCGAAAAGAGGATATTTTGGTATGCATGTACGAAAATTTGAATTCATAATCTATTTTTGATATTTTTAGCAATGTTACCTACTAGTTAAAATTCGCTTTCAGAATAGATGCTACAATTCAAAATCGAAAAAAAAAACACATCATAGTAGTAACACGTTCTTGCTAAACTGAGATTTTTAAAAATTGTTTGTTTTTTTTAAATTTGTATAGACTTTTTGGACGTTTGTTTAAACTTTTTTCTGGGAGGGAGATAGGTGGTATTTTTAAATTTTAACTTATTTCGACCTTCCCTTGAACTTCATTTATAACCGCTATCGGCCGAATTCGCATTTCGGATGCCAACGAATTTGTTCCCGATTACCGAATATGTTTCCGGATAATCTACAAAGGGGTATGGGTAGATGCGAATTGGTTCTCTAGTGACCTTCAGATAACATACGAATTCGTTTCGAATAATTGTCATTTTAATAATGAAACCTAAGTAAAAACTTATAACAATTTCCTCCACATTTTATACACACTTCAGGCTTTCTAGAAAACCTGAGGTGGTTAAAAAAAGTGTCAATATATAGACTTAAAAATTAGACAAAACTGTAAGGTTTAGATTAACCGGATCTCAATTTTTAAAGTCAAAAAATTTCAACGCACCGATATTTATTTAAACTAATAGACCATTTCTATATACGAAATTATTGATAAAGGTTGTTATATGAAAATTAAAAGTAGTCGTTTGGCCACCCAAAAAATAATGATTAACTAACATTTTAAATGCGCTTGTTTCTTATGAATCAACAAAAAAAAAATTGTTTAAAAAAAATCGATAACTTGCAAAACAAAGAGTGTTTTAGGTACGTTAGATAAATCATCCTGCATATTATATTTACGAGAAGAATAATTTGAATGAGAATAATTTACATTTCGCTATTGTTGTTTTCACATTTTACGATTTTTATTTTTACCTATGTTTCGCGATTTCACATGGACCCGTGTCTGCTGACGTAAACGTCACGTTAATAAACCAGTAAGTTACGACACGAATAAAATAGACCTACAACATCTAAATTCCTTAACGAATAACAATTATAACGATTACAAATAACGAATTTCCTTCTCACTTTATTCAGACTTAGGACTGACAACTAAATTGGTGTAGTTAAAATTTGTTTGGTTTTGCGTTTAGTACGTTTTGTTAAAATAGTATTTTTAAAAAAAAAAATTCAATTTTCAATTAAATCTAGTCATTATGGTAATTTGTTATGCATGCAATTATATAAAATGTAAATTGTAATATATAATTAATTAATTAGTTATGCGGCTTATTGCGAATGCTTAAACACTTCACATAGTCATATTGTGTTATTTTTTTTTAACTTGTAATCTGATATTTTGTTACTGATATAATTTTGTTTGTCTTCGTCTTTTTTACGTATATTTTGAGGTCTATTGCAATTTCATGTTCTTATTTTAAATATATTAAGATGATGATAGTAACAATTTGAGTTTACTTCGGAGTGGAAACTTTCACAAGCATTTGTTGTACGATTTCTATCAGGAGTACCACTATCCCAAATATTAGGAAGGAACGTACAATTAACCTCAATGTAATTAGTCACTAAATAATCACAAAATTAATTAATTTTATTAGGAAATCACGTATGGGTATTTTTTTTTCGTGTCGGAACTTACGTGCGGGTATATTATTTTTTGTGTACACGCTTACCTGCTATTGTCGTTTGAGAACTTACCGAACCCCATTCACTTCACGTGACGTCAATTTCGACGGGCACCGTTATCTTGCTAAATCGCCTGTTTATTCAGCAATGATAACAATTGACAGTTGAAAATTAATCGTGGTAAAAGACCCCCGTGTCTCACTCTCACATCTCAAACGGTCGAACCGCTGTATATAGAGATGGCTATTGGCAATGGTTCGACTACCTTTTACATTTTATCGACAACGGCGCAATTATAACATTTTACGCGGGTCGAAAACATTTAAAAATTTACATGTGCCAAAGTATAATCTGGATCCCTCAAACGACGCCCATGCCTAAATACCCTCACATTAAGCGCGTTATAATATGCCGTAAACACATAAAAAATATCAAGACAGAATATGTATTTTTTTAAATTTTTCTTCCGTAAGTATTTGAAATACATACGACAAAATATTATAGACAAAAAGTATACAACCAATAAGAAGTTATAAATGTATACAGTTTGATCAGTCAATGGACACGCCGGGACACTTAAAAAAAAATTGTAATATGAAAACGAAAATGTGGGTATTTTTCTTATATAGATTCACATAAATGATAATTTTTTTTTTGTTATTTTTTATCTAATATACAAACGAAATTTACGAAAAATAGTACGGGAAATTCAATGTGGATCAGGGGCCCCCTACTGGATTTAATTATTCTTTTAATTTTAATTAACCCATAAAATCGAAGAATATCAAAAAAAGTTTTCAGAGTCGAAAATACTTGTAAAAATATAAATAATTTTGTTCAGTTTCATACAAAATCTATGGGTACGAGATAAGAGATATTCGTGTTAAATGGATTAAAAATAGGCCAACTTTTTCTTTTTGTCCCGGGCCTAAATATTCTAAATCAGGCTCTGTCTGCAGTATCCTAAAAACAATGATTGGCGAATGCTACAGAAATCCAAGCTCCGAGTTAATAACGGACGAAAAAGCAAACAATCAAATCTGTAAATTTAACAAGAGACCTATCTGCTGTGCGCTCTTCCGAAAAAAATCGCCGCATCTCGATAGAAAAAACAAAAACAAAAACCACCCTGTATATACGAAAATATGCTACCAGACGGTAGTTGTACATTATTATTGCTATTATATTATACTGTCGTTGCTGCGCGGCGCGCGTGTGAATATTTCATATTTTCGACCGCGCAGCACTCGAACGGCGGCGCGAATTCACAGCATTTTTTTTTTTGATAAATAACAATAATAATAATAAATAAAATATAATGCCCGTAAAATATTGTCGTTTTCATTATTTATTATAATACGCGTACACGGCCCGTACATAATGATAATATAATATAGGTATTTTTTTTTTTCATTATTATTATATTATATTTCTCCGCGTTTGAGAGGGACGGCTGCGGCGCGTAACGTTTTTGTGAATACGACGCGCGACGGTTGAACGACGAGGAGGTGAGTTGGCGCCAGCAAGGTCTGCTGGCCCGTTGTACGCACGACCGTATAATAAAAAATATTGTGTACGTGTGTGCGTGTGTGTATGTGTGTGTGAGAACGCCGCGTTATATAAATTTTTATTAACAACACGTCCGACTCCTTGGTATTTCTCGGTCGGTTTTTATGAATAGTGCCGGCCGGTCACTGGGTATTATTACTGTAAATAAGTACCCGCGTACTTTCGATTTCGGTTATTTCTGATTCCAATCGCGCGGGGAACATGTTTACAACCTGAAACCGACCGACATCATAATATCATAATAATATCACAAACGCGCGGGCGAGGCCCGAACCGCTGGACGTAAAAACACGAAAATGATCGCAAATAGAGGTTTCTCGTATACAATATTAGAATCCAGGGAAGCGTTTAAAAGGGATTTGTGAAGATTCGACCGAAGTGTTGAAATAGAGTGTCCGTCATTAGTTCGCAAAGAAAAAATTTAAAATGTTTATACAGCCAGGTTATGGTAACTAGATTCTGCGTTAAATTTGACGTATTTAAACCAAATGCTTCATAAATAAGTGACATAAGAGGGGCGAACGAGAAATGTAATTCCAGAGGAAAATCCCTATTCTTTATTATTCTAAATCCTATTCTGAATACTAATAAGAATTGTTAAATGTATCTAGCAGACATTCTGCTACTATTATTGACTGTTGAGAGTACATTCACATGTTAACTAGGTACATCAATAATCAATATTTAGGTAAATACCTTTCATACGATCTGTAAATAAAGTATTATACAATTCAATGGGCGTGTAACAGCTAATACACACATTTTTAACATATCTCACACGCCTTTTAATCGGTATACAATTTTTTTATTTCAGTTTCCTTGGAAATGTACACCAAACTTACTAATTCAAAATGGCCCTTGCTAGAAACATTTAAAGACTTAACAAAATAAATTATACAGCAAGTGATTATATAAATTCATGGTTATCACAATGTTTCATTAAACTGATTTTCCCTGATTTTTCCATGACATTCTCACGTTTTCCAGAACATATTTTATGAGCATTTTGTATAACAATAATATACCCAACACCCTGTTTATGACCAAACTAATATTATTTGAATATTGTTATCTTTTATTATACTTAAACTGCATCAGTAATTAACTTATTAGCATATTACATCATAGATATGTTAAAAGCATGTACAGATAATTTTTTTTTTATCAATTTTGTAAATTTATTTTTTAATATTTTAGTTATTTTGAATAATTAATATTAAAAGAATAATGAAAATATAAATTAGGGTTAGTTCAAAATAAAAATTCCAAAATTGCATGCAAATTCACTGAACAATCTATATTTTCCCTGACATTTTTAAATTCCCTGATTTTTCCAGGTATTTCAGGTTTCCATAAACCGTGGCAACCATGGATATTGATACCCTTATATAACAATAGTTTTGCATAAATATAAATAAATAATTCTATATCAAGTTCCATTATAATAATGCACGTAAAAAATATTTTATTTAAATAATGTTGAAAGTATCTTAAGTCATAACTAAATGATTATTGTTAATGGACGGACATAGTTATAATTTACAGATATATTACGTATAAGTACCAAATTATATAAATACATTAAAATATATACAACTAGTCTTTTCAAAAATGTAAATATATAATACCTGTATGAGTATACACACTAATTATAATAATTCAATAAGTATTTTAAAATGTATTCATAAAACAACATGGACTTTAAAAATGTTTAATAATAAAGGTTATTTAATTTTAAAAATTGTATTTTATTTAATAACTCAATTTAGGCCCAAGTTAAACGGATATTTAATGTGAACTAAATTTTAATTAGCTGGGCACATAACTAAAAATAGAAAAAAATTATATTTTAGTCACTTGATTTTTAAATATTTTAAGAAATATTCTACATTAAAATTGTATGTGAATACATTTTCTTAATACACAAAGATCTTTAATTTATTAATATCATACAGTTCAAATAAATATTTTTACAATTTTAAAAATATGTGCAATTCAGTGTTTATATAATAAAACAGACTTATTGGTATAGGTACCTACAGTAAGAGAATACAATTAATAATGGCTTTCTTTAAAACTTTGAACACAGAGAATTTTTGATTAATATAACATACAAAATAATATTGCACACACGAAATCAGTAATATTTTAACTACTTAATACTATGTAGTATTCTATTAACTTATATGCCTTATATTTGTGGAAATTAGCATGAGGGAACATTTGAGTAATTTTTTAAAAAAATGTGAATTAAGTTTAAAATTTGTATAGCTTCCAATAAATATTAGTTTACAATTTATTATAATAAAATTGTATTGTTAAATACCTATAGTTGTTTGTAATTTTAATTTTTAATTATACATTTAAGGTATGTATTGGTAACTGAAGGTAGATTGATAGTACACTTGGAGTTATACAAATTTGAAACTTCATCCATAGTATTTCTAAAAAATTTCTCTTTAAATAATGTCCAATAGTAATAGTTCATGTTTTACTGTTATGGATAAAAAAAAATTTAAAAGTTATGAATCTCTTATGCAGTTATGCTGACCATATAAAAAAAAATATGAAGAATATTTGTCACACACTCCACTCTAATGAAAGCAATACATTTTGTCCCATTTTTGTTAACACAGATCAGTAGTATCCTTATTTAAAGTTCATAAACACAGGATTTGAAATCAAAAGGAGGATATTTCAACATTTTTTTTTGGTAAATGAGTTAGTAGTAAAATTAAATAATAATTGTCTTGCTTTACAAAAAAAAAAAAATTGTGCACCTTATATCATTGCATAAATATTGTGTTACTTTTAAAATTAAATAATATTTGTCTTGTTTTACAAAAAAAAAAAAAATTGTGACCTTATATCATTGCATAAATATTGTGTTACTTTTACATTAAGTACTAATATTAATATTATTATCTCATATGTATAATACTGGTAGAACTAAAAATAAAATTATAAAAAAATTGATCATAAATACTTTGGAGGGATAATTGAAGTAAACTTAAAGAATATTATAAATGAGTATAAAATATAATAGTATAAAAAATATTGTGTTAAAAAGAAATTGAGATTACTTGTTAAATGTATGGGTATGCATTAAAGTATTATATATATATTTAAATTCTTAATGACACTGTACAAAGTACACAGCAACAGTATTGACAAGAAAAATGAGTTTCTTGAACCCCCATTGGATGTGTATAATTCTGGATTACCTATAAAATACACACACAAGTTAAAAATTAATGTCATTTATAAATATTTTACATTGTCACGTGGAATATTAAGTCAATAGTTAATTTGGGTTAGTTACTGAAAACAACAATAAATAAATAGTAAATTTTCAAAATTAAAAATAATTTCAAGCAGTAGTCAAGTCGGTAAGTTATAGGGTTTTACTAATTCTAATAATAATTAATTAATAATATATAATAACTAAATCTATCAAATCTACAAATTAATTAGTTTGGTGGTATATATATTTGCATTACAGTATGTATTTTACAATCGAATATAATAAAATGAAATTGTAGTTGTAAGTATAATTAATATTCAAATTCTTAATTTAAGAGTATGATTAAAAAATGTTTAATGTAGGAAATTATTAAATATTAGATATTACAAAACAATTTTAGATTAGCTGAAAGTACTTTATTTAAAACAAAATGTTAAATTATTAATACCAAATTACTTAAGAACAGTAAAAAATTAATTCTGAATAAAATGCATGCAAAACTAAACATAAAACACATTGAATAAATACTACCAAGTACCAATATTATTTAATATCAATAATCAATTTCACACACTCATATTAAGTTAAAATATAAGGTTGGTATCAACATCATAAATTGCATGCTGAACAATTTTATTTATCATTTTACTTACATTTAGAAAGAGAAGTGTAAGCTTGTTGTTCTATTTTGTATACAATAATTTATGTTTATACATATGCCTATCACTATTCTTACTATTTAGGATTTCCTGCAATTACACATGTAGGTATTATTAAAACCAATTGTAAGAACAAAAAAAAAGGCTGATACTGTGGAGGGGTATGGCCACTGTTATAAGTGGGTAGTGGGCAAGGGTGGATACATACATAAAGTTATTTAATTTATACTTTTAACTAACAAAAATGGTTTATCATTGATAATGTAAATCAGAATGAAATTAAATTTAATTAAATTAAATTTAAAAAAAGGTTTGATTATCAGTTCCACAAAAATGGTAAAATTTGTATATATACATTATACATTTTTAGAGGAAATTTTGTATTTTTATATCATGTTAAAGTTACATCAAAAAAAGTACTTTTTCTTAATATATAATATTTTATCTGTTTATTCATATATTTTATTAAATTTATTCAATTTATATTCAATCTGTTTACTCCCTACAATTGTAAAATTAATACTGTTCTAAAATAATAGTAATATCAAACCTGTTTCCTATTATAAACTAAATCTATTATAAGATAAAAGATATTGAATTTATTGAAAGTAAAATTGGTAGAAAAATGTTAGTTTTGGATGATTTTAAGTATTACTTTACCGCTAACAGATGGAAATGTTACAAAAAAGATTATTCTGCTAGTGTTTATACTAATGAAAAAACTGAAATAGTCAAAAGAAATGGTAACTTTTAAAATTTATTTTACAGAGAATTTTAAATGAAATATATTATAGTCAATATTGTATTATTAATAAATACATTTACATATAGCAGATCACAATCACGAGCCATGCAGTACAACCCATAGACAAAAAATTTAAACAACATATAAAAGAAAAGCAATTGAATATATATAATATATAATCCAAAAACAATTATTTTGTCTAAAGTATATTCATTAAATTCCAACATCAATATTAACACAAGAGATGTTTTAGCTATTCATAAATGCATTAATCGAGCCAGAAATCAAATTTTATCAAAATATCCAACTTGCATAGATGAAGTACATGAAGTTATTGATTTTTTAAAACCCATAACTTCTAAAAATGAGAACTTTTTAATGGTAACAATTTAAATGCAAATATAATTATTTTTTCTTGCAAACTAATTTAAGCTTTATTTATAAAACTGAAACAGTGTCTGTTGATGGGGCCTTATCATTGTTTTGTACTTGATTTTATGTCAGATATTGCAGATAATCATTTATATTTACAATATATTTATTAAGACACTTATATAGGTACATGAAAATTCAATATTCCTTCCAAAAATATGGGAAATTTATGTCTACAAATAATAATAATAATAACAATAATAAACTACTAATAATTGTGAATCATTTCATTCTTACTTTAATGAACAGTTTTATAAATCACACCCAACTATTAGTATATTTTTAAAAATTTTGATTGAAAATGTTCAGACAGACACATTAAAAAAAATAGCACCACCAATTTAAATATTCAAAATGATAAAAAAAATAATTCACTTTATTAAAATGTACCAAAACTAGTAAAACTATAAGTGATTTTAAAAATAAAAAAAATATCACATTACTCATATATCAAATGTGTTGTATTTAATTATGCTAAGTAAATAAACAATACATTATGTCAATGACTTTTAATATGACTGTATTTTGTTGTTGTTTATTTTTATAAAACTATTATATAAAACAGAATAAACAGGCAAAATATTATATTGTGTAAAAGTGACTTTTGATGACTTTGCTTTGGAATTTATTTTATAAAAACTATTATAAATGATATGGAATAAATAGACCAAATATTATATTATGTGAAAATGACCTTTTGATAAAACTTTGTAATGTAAGTATAATAACTTTGACAGGTATATTGTCGGAAATGGGAATCAAACCTTTTTCATTTTAAATTTTAAATGTTGGCGGAAACAGTACATTCTCAGTTATATATGTTTTGGGCGATCATGATATTTATCAATCAAAATTTAATATTAACTCTTACAAAAAACAAAAAATACTATATTAAACTAAATTATTTTTTTATAATAATATTATAAACCTCCTATCAAATTGTCAAGCTTTTTTGTTAAGTCTACCAATTTATCCAGAGTACCTACCAAAAAAAAAAATTACATAAAAAATCTTACAAAATTAATATGTCTATACAAATTGCTCAAATGTTCAGACAGAAAAAAAAACACTTATCATAGTAAAACCAATAGTTTCCTACACTTCAAATCTAAAAATATTGTTTAATGTTCCTAATATTCACAAATATTGTAGACATACAAATATGTGAAAGATTCATTGTTGTGATAACTTATATATTTTATAAAGAATAATAATAGTTTATGTATTCAATTTTTTAAAAAAAATATGTAATAATTAAACAAAACTCTCAAACACTTGTATAGTCGTAGTGTGATTGTTTTGTATGCCTGTGTAGGAGGGGTGGTTATAGCTCTAACAAAAATATTTATATGGGTACATATATGTATATATATATATCTACTCCTAGGTACTAGTACCTCCCTTAAAGGTAACTAATAGCTTTTTATACTCAGAATCTTAAATAAATCATTTTTACTTTACTATAATAAAAATCTTTACTTTATATTGTTAAATAAAATTTTAAACTCTCATCATATTTTAAATTTGTCAATATAAACTCAAACTTGTAAACTTTCTGTTGAAAATTTAATTTTCAAACCTAAAATAAATAATACTATCAAATATCCATTTATTTTAATTTAAAGTATAAAACAAGCTTTAAATAGTTAGATATTGTGTACATTTTTCGCAAAAAAAAAGTACCAAAAAAATATATTCTTGTATTCTTATTTTATAGGGGGTTAGCTGTCAGAAATGTTGAGCGGTCTAGAAGAGAATATGGAGGGAAATAATAGCTCCCATAGCCCTCTCCCTCATTCTATGCATTCACTTGCAAAATATCTTAAATACAGTATATGTTATAAACATAAAAGTATTTAAATCAAGGCTCATAGAAATAAATGCTATATTATAACTTTACCCATTTGAAATGTATGAGCTGGTGATGACATCCGTCCATCACCTCCATTTGAATATGCCAATACTCTTAACTTATATACTTTTCCGGGTGTCAACTTTGTAATTTTTGCTTCTAATGTACTTCCAATTGTTACAATAGTGTCATTTGCAGTACTCATGTCTTGATCATATTCCCAAACACGGACCTTTGCACAAATATCATATATTTATACATAGGTATATAATCAAGATTATAGGTATAAAAATCAGAATATATATTTTTAATAATACAAACCTTATAACCCTTAATGGGTTCTTCATCAAGTGTAGGTTGGACATATCTCCAACTAACAACAATAGAGTCAGGATTAATGCCTTCAATTTCAACAGATGATGGTGGTTTTTGAGGAGCTTTCCTATAAGTCCGTTCTGTAAAGAAATGTATACAAATTTAAAACCTACAAGATATATCATACACTAATCAATTTATTAAAGTGATTACATTTTTTAAGTTCAGTTTAATTTAATGTTTTGCATGTAAAATTTATATATTCTAGAATTTATTTTATGCTCTAATTTGCAGCTGGATGTGAAAAAGTTGTAAGTCACCAATTGTGAAAAATGTGTTATTTATAAACAAAAGGCAGCAAAAATCTCTATGTATCTTGTAAGATATGTTAAGTCCAATTTTTTTCTTTAAATATTGAATATATTATTATAATGTGGGATTTGTGATGTCATTTCTTTTTTTCATGAACTTTAAGTTATGTGGCATAGTACCCATATCCTGTTTCCTGAATTCAGTGTCAATTCAGATGAGTCATTTTAAAATTATTTAAATTAATGTGAATAGTTATAAATTTGTCACTTTATTTTATTTTTTAGATTAACATAAAAAAAAAAATTTGAATATTTAAATATAAAACTATTTTTTTACTATTCAAATTTGTATGTTTATTTAATGATCGCTTATAGGTGACAGATATTTAAATGGCAAACTATTTAAAAGTTCCAAATTATTTTTATATAATAAACATATTATATTCATTTTGTATCTTACCTATGTATCTCTCACTCTCTGGACCTTCACCAGCAGAATTAAATGCCATTACTTTCACATAGTATTCAGTATCTGGTTGCAATCCTACAATAAGTGCCCAAGGCTTGGTTGACCTACTCAAATAGTAAACTGCATCTTCTTCTTTTTCAATATCATTTTTTTTCCAATATTTCAACTAATCAATTACAAAATAATATAATTTGTTATATATTTTATTTTATTGTATATTATATAATTACCCTATGGCCAATTAATTTTCCACGCAACATTTCACGTGATTGGTCAATTCCAATCCAGCTTACATTTACAGCAGTTGAGTTATAAGAAATTGCAAACACCTGTTGAGGGGAAACTTGAGGCATATCTTCTGCGCTATAAATCACTTTAGGCTCTGAAATGGGACCGGCTCCAATTGAATTGAATGCCTATGAACAAAAAATTAGTAATAAAAATTAATAATTTAGATAGACAATATTATCTGAAAGTCATACTTGTACTTTAACTTCATATTGAGTATAATAAAATTCTGGTTTAATGTGTACAACAGCCATTCCAATATTACCACTATCTTGTAATGTTTCATACTGAAAATCTGTATCATGGTTTAAACGTCTCCAGTAAACTTTATAAAAAATGTCTGGTCCATTTTGATCTTGAGGAGGTAGTTGCTAAATGGTAAATTCAAATTAGAAATGTTATAGAAAATTGTGAGTAAAAATCCATTACTTTCCACACAATGGTTAAATCTCCAATTTTTCCTCCACCTCCTGTGATATTTGATGGGGCTTTGTATGGGCGATCAGCTGGCGAATTAACTTGAGGAGAAGGAAGAGATATTTCGCCAAATCCAATATCATTACCTGCAGCCATTCTAAATTCATATTTAGACCAGGGTTGCAGTACATTTTCTAAAAATGCTTCTTTTCGGCCATTGTATCTATCCACTTCCTTGGCTATAATATCTGAAACACAATATTTCTTAGGAAACCAAAATAAAATTAGTTAATTAAACTTACCTGTGGCAATAGTATACCAAGTACTGTTCCAATGAGTTCGGGCACTTACAGCATATCGTGTAATTTGGCGTCCATTTGCAGAACCATCAGTCCATTGAAGTTTAGCTGATGTTTTTAAAACTTCAACTTGTACACCCCCTAAATCATCATTAATTTAATTTTAATAATATTAACTTGTATAGAAACATGAAAAAAAATATGAAATTTACCAGGAGATCCAGGAGGACCGTCAACATATAATGTAGTCATTGAAGAAATGTCACCTACAACACTGCGAACAAAACATTTATATTCACCGGAGTCCTCTAATGTCAAGTTATGGATATATAATTCTCCACCATTGATGCTCTATAATAATTACAAACATCGCAGTTTTTTTTAAAAAAAAAATACTATACCAGAACATTTTTTCACCATTATTACATTTTCATGATTAAATATTATAAATCAATAATTAATACTTACAACGTGTCCAATTTTCTCAGAATTAGAATCAACTAATGGCAAACTATTGTGGGTCCAAATGTATGCCATGTCTAAGAGTTCATCTGAAGTTGCTTGGCATCTTAATAATAAATCATGTTGAATAACTGTTCGAATTTGAGGATTAAGTTGTTCAACAAACACTGGACCTCCTATAATAATTACTATATACAAATCTGTAAAGTCAAAAACTAAAAATTATAACTTACGCATTACAATGAGTTTTCCATGGCTTTCATCATTACCCACAATATTTTGAGCAATACAAGTATAAATACCTTCGTCATCTTTTCGAACTGGATTAATAACTAAATTTCCATTATCCAAAATGCGATGCTTACCTCCAGATCCTATGAAAATAATTTATACCATCTTTCATCTTTGATAATAGTGCAATTTTTAACTACATAAAATATAATTTATGTTACATGACTAAATAAACAAGCATTCCAGAAAAACCATGTGTTTTCCTTATTGCTGTGATGTGCCTAAGACTTTGATAATAACCGTGATCAAAATAAACCAATTTTAATCAAATCATTTTTTTTTTGTTTTTCAATGTTTTCATTACACTAAATAATTTTATTAACATGCCTGTTTATTTAGCTGCATTACATGCCAAATAGAAAAATAAGTCAATGTAAAAATTGAATACTTAAAGTTATAATACTTGATAAAAACACAAAATGTACACCAGCAAATTTCCTACTTTACTCAAACAAATTAAATTATCAATTAAACTAAAAACAAACACATCTAACCTATAATGTTTCCATCTTTTTTCCATGTAAATTTTGGTTTAGGTGCTGCCTCTGGATTACATTCAATAGTTAAATTTTTGCCTTCAGCACCATAAATTTCAGATTTGACTGGTTTTTTTTTAAATGATGGGCTTATTCCTATAAACACATATAATTGTATTTAATATTCTGTACTTGTTAGCAGAACAGTGTTAAACTTATAACTTACTCAACACTTTCAATTGAGCAGAAGAATAACGAGTTTTCAAGGTATTTGATGCTTGACACTGATACATTCCAGAATCTTTATCATCTTTCAAAAATCGTATGGTTAATACATTATCTTGTATTGAATATCGCATTTGATCACTAGAGTCTAATTTTTCAATTTCTAATGGTTTGCCATTTTTGAACCATTTATATGTTACATCAGGCACACCAAATGCTTCACAAGACCATGTTAAAGTGTCATCATTATCCATATATTTATCAGTAAGTGGAATAGTAAAATTTGGTTCAGCTAGATTAATATTAAAGTTTATAATAAATTATATTATTCATTGATTAAATAAAAGAAAAGTAGTTATTAATATTATTGATATTTTATAAAAATAAATAATTTAAATAAAATTGAAGATAAATAATAAAGTGTATTATTGTTGGATAACTTATATAATCACCTTGTATTGTAAGAGATACACTTTTTTGTTTACTATCTCTATCATTAAAAACATGGCAAACATACTCTCCTTGATCTTCTACTTGAACTTCTGGAATTATCAACACACGATTGTAACTTTCTAAAATAGAACCTTTAGGTAATGGATAGCCTTTTCTTGTCCAATTATATGAAGGTACAGGACTAAAATTAAACATAATATATATAATATATACATTTTTTATTTAACTAATGTTCTAATAATCTACATCTATACTATATATAATACAACAATAATTAATAATTTATAATAATAATAATATACTATAATATTCAATATTATAAAGAGGAAAGATTTGTATGTTTATAACCTACAGGACAGATTTAAACAATTTGTTCACCATTAAAATGCTTACATTATCCCTGAGTAACAAAGGCTATATTTATTCATAGAAAAAAAAAGGAATCCATATGAAAATTACAATAATTAAGTTTTTAGATGTTTTTGGTAATTGTTTAATTATTTATTTATTGTTATTTTGTGAGTTATCTTGGTGTTATGGATCATTATTTGGTTGTCATGGACAACAAAAATATTGTTATTATTATTTTTATTTTACTATTCTTTACACTATTACTTAACAATAATGAAGCACATACACTGTTTATTCTTATTTTTTTAGATTTGAAAAAAAAAACATTCAAACAATATGTCTAGAAAGAAAAGGTCACAACTACTAAACATAATATCCAAGCAAGATTATCAAAAATATGTTGAATTGGAGAATATTTTTCTGAAAATTCAGAGTCAGCAAATTAGAAAAAATATGAGTCTCAATCACGGGCCAGAGAATCTAGTGCAGCGCCTTGCTTAAAATAGAGCTGAAACTTGCTAACTAGTGCATAGGAATCTAGCAGTGGCTTATGGCATAGAGAGAAAGACAACAGTCCTTAAAAACTAAAAATCACAATAGAAATTTAGTACATAGTTATAGATCAGCATTCAATTGAATTATGGATAACCATAATAACACAAAATGAAACATTTTTAAACAAAAAAAATAAATAATAAACAAAAATAAAATTTTATAATAACTATGACAACTTCAAATAAAGAGTCTGTCTGACTGTCTAGTGGTCTAATATTGGCTTGAAATAATATGGGCTACCTTGTTAACATGGATAAAGAAAAAAACTCAAAACTATGCACTGTACTGGGTAAGTGAAAAGTGAAACCGGTGTTTTTGAATCTTTGTATTTTTTGGTATATTAATAATACTATTAATAATGTTAATATAGTAGATATAATATAATTAAATAATGTGTAATATGTTGTGTGAGTATCTATGGTAACATGGATGAAAAAAGTATGACACACTAGAATATTTTTTGTCCATCGGACTACCAAAACTATTTTCTTTATGTCAATACACTAATATGGGCAAAGCAATATGGGAATAAAGATAAAAATAATAAAAAATTAGCACAGGAACTGGCGCAAGACACCTAGTGATAAATATAATTAAAATAGACAAATATTTAAGTTAGATAAAATATAAACCAAAAATGATTACTCACTAAGCAAATGCCACACATTCAAGTCGTACTTCTTGACCTGAAATGGGAGCTTCAGGAAAAGCTTTTGGAAAATTGTTTGGTAATATAAGCTGTTGATAATCAGCTATAAAAAATACAATGATTATTACTTTTAAGAGTACCATTTAAAATCAATTGAAATAAAATGTACATACAATGTGTTACTACTTGCAATGGGAATAAAGGCCCATTTTTGCCTGTATTTGAAACTTTACTTTGAACATTACAACTATAATTTCCTTGGTCCATGTCTTCCAATGAGGAAAAATATAAATAACCATCAAATGATACAAAAACTCTACGATCTTCTTGCACTAAATTTGGAAATGACTCTCTTACCCAATTATATCTCACATCTAAAATACAAGTTATAATCAATTTAATAATATGTATTTAAAATACAAAATATACTATTGTCTTACCAGGAAAATATTGAGGCGGATCACAAAATATGGTTTTTCCCCAATTTTTATTTCCCCGCTCAGGAGCACGTTGTAAATTAAATTCACCAATAAACCCAAAAGAAAGTTTAATGCTTTCAGAAATTATAGAACCAAACATATTTGATGCTTTGCAATAGTACCGACCTCTATCCCCAATCTAATAAAAATAAAAAATAATAAATATTATAACATATAAGTAAGTTATATTTTATAAAGTATCATAAAATAAATAATCATTGAATAGTAAAAAAAAAAATAGTTGCTCCACATTAGTCTACTTTCTTAGTTCTTTTAAACTATGCAACAGATTTTAAGATTTTAATATGATTTTCACTATCATTTAAATAATTTCTTCCAGATGATTTAAAAAAATATTAAATATTATATTTATAGAAAATAGATAAAAGTCTATGTTTTGTAATCAACTTGTAAAAAAGAAATATTTTTAAACACTTACATTGCTAACCTTATAAGATACATAAAAATAATGAACTGCGAAATAGTATATATTAAAAATGCCTACAAAAAAGTAAATGAATGGTATGTCTATCTTCTAAGGATAACCCAAATTAACCATTAATTGTTTGGATCAATGTTTGTTACCCAATCATGCCAAAACTACTGACCAAATTGAACTTTGAAACTTTGCATAGATGCAGTTCTAGGCTAAGAATAATTATAGGCTACAGTTTCCTTGAAATCCACCCTAAAAGAGGTCTCATACAGGATTGTTAGTACTTATTATATAAAAATCAAATTATTCTTTGTTGATTTATGGGTTAAATAAAAAAAAAAAGAGCTGATACTGAGGATGGGAGTGGCCACTGGTGTAGGTGTGAAGATGGGTAGGTAGGATAAATAAGGTTATTTTATTTATATCTGTAAGCAATGATAAACCATTGCTTGACAAAAGACAATTCTAAGCACAGTTCGGTAGTACATAATTTTTGCAATTTTCATTTAAATTTGATTTCAAAATGCTTATTAAAAAAAAAATTTAAAAAAGTCATCTGATGATTTTGGAAATTTTACACTTCTAGCAAGATCCAATAAGTATTATTACCGTTTCAAGTCTCAACGTGTATTTATAACCGAATTACAGCAAAAAAACTCCTAAAACTTAAAATTCCTTTAAAGCTCAAAAGTGACTCAAAAGTTTTAATAATGAAAAAAGTAAATCAAAACGTCAAAAAAAAGATGTCTTGTGATATTTCGATTAAATCATTTTTTCTGGTAGAAAATGTGCATGGTGTTTTTAAAAAATAATGAAATTGTATGTTTTCCTATGTTTTTTCCCACTTAAGTGCTTTTATTTAAAAAATGGTGTCGAAAATTACCTGTTTAAAGTTCAATATAGACAACTTAAACACCGCAAGTTTACTAGGTAAAAATGTGTCTACAGACTAGAAGAAAAAAAAAGAAATAAACATCTTAGTAAAACAATAGGTCCCTTGCAACGCTTGGAATTTTAACTAATTTAAATTTAAAATAAAACAATGAATCAGTAAAACGTTATAATTGTGGTGAGGATAATATCTATAGAAGCTGGTTACACAGAGTGTTGTTGGACTGTATTAATTCTTTTGGCATGAATAACCATAGGACAATATATATCCTATGCTAGTAATATATAATATATAATTTTTTTTTTACCGGTTGGGGTGAAGAAATTAAGAGTGTGCCTCCTGTTAAGGTAAATCTACTATTACTCAATGGATCTATTCTCAATGATAACAATTGATCATTATTGTCATATTCTTCTCTGAACCACTCATAGGTTGGTGATGGATAACCTCCAGCAAGACAACTAAAATTAAAAAAGCATCAAAAATTCAACTATAATAATATAATTTAATGAATTATTATAATATATACCTACTTTAAAGTTACATCATTTGTAATTCCTTTCCTAGAACCATCAAATACTACATTCACTGGTTGTTTTATGAAATAAGGACCACGAGGAATTTTCTCATCATCCTCAATATTATATCCATATTTATATGACCGTTGTTCTGATTGTATATTCTGTTTACCAGCAGGTATTTCACATATATAATGTAAATATCTGTCACCTGGAACTTTTTCAAATCCCCATTTTTGTAATTGGTTAGAATATCTGAAAAATGTATAGTTGAAATAATTATACAGAGGTACCTAATAACAAAACTCTAATTAAGTTTATACATTTATATCACTCAATTATCTATTTAATAAACACCAATGATAATTATAATATACTTAAATAGACTACAATATTACTCAGAAAATAATTTCTTTGAACTCATTAAACACTCATTATCTCAGAGAGTATATACTTTTTTCTTCTTTGTAAATAACTCTAAAATGTTCCATTAATGTTATTTTTGGATAAAAAAAAAAAAAAAAACTAATTTTTAATGTAAGTTGCTTTTTTAAAATCATAAATGGATAATGTTTTTACCTCAAAAAATAAATGTGATAAAAATAATGACAATGTAACATTTCAGAAATATTTGTTTTTCACTTATTGTCTTACGAAAAATTTAAAAAAGTAAATACTTTTTAAGATAATTAGTGTTTTATGGAGGATAAAAATGGAAGATATTTTTCATATTGTTAATGGAAAAAAGATTTCCTAGAAAAAAAAAATAGGAAACATTAAATAGTGAAAACTAGTTTATTTTTTAAAATAAATTAAATTCTGGATTTTAGCATTACTACAGCCTTTCAAAATTCCTCTATAAATATTTCCCAATTTTTTCCCACTATATTTATTTATTTACAAAATAATAATCAAAAACTTTATTTTCCAAGTAAATATTTAGGTCTAATACCATATGTGTACACATTAAAATCACTTACGTATAAGCTAAATAATCTCTATTTAAAGTAGAGTGTTGTTCAGGTAAAAGGGCATTTTCAATATCAATTAAGGGCATACTAGTATCTGCATCATTTGACCAGACACCAGGGCTTGTTTGTTTACCACTTACATACCACTGTTGATGCTGTTGATCGAGTTGCAAAAGTTGGTTAATGAGAAAACCATGTTCCTCTAAATTATTGACACTAGCTAATTCACCCTCATAAGCCTAAAAAAAAAAATTTTTTTTAACTTATATTACTAAAAATAAAATTATGATAAAAGTAAAACAAAACAGTAAATTTAAAGGAATCAGAAATAATTGGAACAGATAATAAATTATCATAATCAGAAAATCGTTCTAAGTAGAGCTTGATATTTAAATGTTAAGTTTTCTTTGAATTTTAAAAAATCTATTTCAAAATATTGAGTTGTAACTAGTAATACTAAACAAAATAATATGAGATTTAAAGTCAACTAATGTACCTATGTTATTGTCTTAATATGAGTTTTATTCAGAGTTTGGAGTTTATTCAAAAGTTTTGATTTTAGAGAACAAATTCACATATTCCAACATATTCTAATAGTTAACAAACAAAAAAAAAATGTTTTAACAGCAATGTAAATTTTACTAGGATGTTTTTTCTTTCTTGTTCAATTGATATTAGTGTATATTGATTATGTTTTACTGGCTGATTACATCCTATTTTGATCTTTTTCTCCATTTTAGAGTTTCAATTGGGTTTGGTTGTAGTAGGTATGCATTCAACATGAAAAATCGGGAATTTCCGTTGTGTGTGGCAATATTATTTTAAGTGATTGCAAGCCAGATATTAGACTGGGGATGTGAGAACCATCGAGTTTTTAATTAATAACAACATATTAAAAATTAATTCCAATTGGAATAAAACACAAAGAAAATTAAAATAAAAACAAAAATCTATCAAAAACAAATAAACAATTTAGGAAATATTTTATTCAGATTAGATTATTTAAAAAAAAAATGTTTTCCTCTCAATAATACCACGATAATTAAAAATCTTAACTGCAGGTAATAATAATAATAATAATTATCTATAACAAAAAAATATTGACTGTAAATTTCAAATACCTAAAATTTAGGTATTTAATGTCATATTTACAATTTCAAAAAAAAAAAAAAATTATAATAAAGAAAACATTGATAATATACCTAGATGTATAATTTTTTTTTTTTTATTGCAATGCTTAATTATTATGTATTGCTAATTGTAATAACTAATAAATAATGACACTATGTAATATTATTTTCTTATCTACCTATAAGTAATATCTTTTAATATAATAATTAGTAATCACTGGTCACAATCCAAATCCAAACAGAACACAATCAAAATTTTGTTGGATACAATACACATGATAGATTTTTTATTTACCTGATATTGGGATGCAATTAACAGTTTTGGGTTTTATTAACCAGCAAATGTTATATAATGATTTTTAAAACTGCTTGTAAATAAAACTCTATCAATAATATTCTAGACTAAATTTTTATTTTTTGTTAATTTTAAATTCTAAATATGATGAAAAGTTTCTTTGCTTTAATAGGATTAGTTTTTTTTCTCTTATTCAATTTATCTATTTTACTTATATTAATAAATAATAATAAATAATAATTAAGTTCTTAATAAAGCTTTGTTGTAGATGTAAATTCTAAATGGTTTTACAAATTTTTTTTTTCTTTTCTTCTTCAGTAAGTAATAGTTATAGATCAGTCAAATTTAGTTTAAAATTAGTTATTTTACTATACTTTTTAAAGTTAAACTAATATTTAAACAAAATATAACCAACAAATTCCATGCCAAGTTGTTTCTTGCATATTTATTTTTTTTTCTGAGTAACTTTCTATTTATATGATGGAGAGACTATTAGTTTTTTATTTTTATGAAATTAAATTCCATTTACAGTATAGTAATACAATAATATCAGCAGTAGGTATTGGTAAATATCACAATATTAAAAAAATAACATAATACAATTAAACTTATAATATACTGTAAATAGTTAAATAATACCATAGGTATTATGTATACTAAAAGAATAGTATAGCATGATATAAGTTATATAATGTGTAATGGGCCCAACATAGGAATAGGACTTGGAGGAAAAATGTTGAAATAAATCAAACTCCAACTCGAGTTTACAAATAATTAATATTTCCACTCAAAATTATTACAAGTCCAAAAATATTCATAGAATGTTGTGATACAAAGTTGCTCACATTTAATTGTGATGGACTCATCTGATTAGATAATGTTTCAGGCATAGTTATATATGCTCATAAGGGACCCATTAATAGTCGCGGTTATCTATATTATTTTCTTAGTAGTACACTTTTTTTTTTTATTATTTTATATGTCATCGCTAATGTGTTATGTTATGTACAATTTAACATTTTACTATTGCTTCGGTTCGCTCTTATTCGGTGCTGGTTGGAAGATTAAAGGTTAATAAGTTTCTTAGCTTCAGCTTTGGTTGTGGTCCCCCCTTTTTTGAATAATTTGGTGCGCATGTAATTTAACCCTGCATTTACTAAGAGTTCATGCGCGAATGCTTATAATAGCATGTGAGCAAATAACAAATGATTAAAACAAGTACAGGGAAAAAATAAAAACTAGGGAAAACCATTTTTTAAATATGCATTAATAGCTCATTCAATATTATTGATATTGTGAACAAATTAATCCAAGTAACTAGAATTTACAATAAAAGTGTTTAAACAGGGAACCTAAAAGAGTGTATATTTTCAAAGCATATAAATTAGTTTGGTTTTCATCTACTTTAAAATTTAATTTTTCTATAAAATAATAACAATCTATTTCATTCAAATCCATCAAAACTTCTAAAATTTTTATCTAGTAGTAGGTATTTTATTTTAACTAATTAAAAAAAAAAAATAATAAAAACTTAACGCAATAGATGATATTATATCAGTTTTATTTCTGTGTTAGTTTGGATAACTGTACAAGGGAAAAATCATGACTTATACTAGTTATCTACCCTCAGGGGGACACTTCTAGTTAGGTTAGACTATATCGAGAGCTCTTAGCTCCTATAACACCTATGAAAAGGGGGTTGACAGGGGCATCCACAAGGTGGGAGAGGAGCGAATGGGGCAGTTGCTCCCCCAATAGCCTTTTTTTTCTTCAAATTTATGTAATTTGTATCACACTAGGAAAATATACAAAATTCTACTGAAAATAATGTGATATCACATATCAGATTTGAAAAAAAAAAACGAATATTATCCCTCTGAAATAAAACAAATGGTATCTAGAATTAGTATTTTTTCCCATAATTAAAAAAGCTCTTGTTTATATTGAGAACTTTACCAGTTAGTATTTCTTCAGCGAAATCTAGCTTTTCAACACTGTGCAGATTGTGTTTCTTATTTAATCATAAATTGGCACCTAATTAATTTTTACTAGGTTATCAAAAAGACATCAACAATAAATTAATACAGGAAAGGGTAGATAAAAAAAAAACATCCTAGGATAATGGAGTTTCAATTTAAGCAACAATAAACCATTGCTTACAAAAAAAACAGTTCAGTTGATAGTGATGTTTTGTCAACAAAATATATGTCATATTATGGTAAAATAATTAAATAAGTATAATATATTTTCTTTAATAATATTAGTTTAATGTTGTACAGATTTTTCCAATTTTGCTGATGTTTTTCCTAGTTTTTCAAATTTGATGGAAAAACTCCTGAGAAAATTGAAAAATGATCTCTTTTAATAACCTCCCCACACTGATATCCTTTTAGAAAAATAGCTACACTTAGAAATCCGAACAAGTCTTCTGATAAAAAAGTTGTTAATAGATAAAAAAAAAAAACATCTTTGTAAAAACATAAGCTTTCTTTGCTCTACTCAGAATCTAAAATAGATTTAAGGAAAGTTTTGAAAGAAATGTAGTGTATACTTAATACTATATTGCGCTATGATAAAAAAATGTTATAATTATTTTCTTTATCTACCTACCTATTCCTTTTTATGCAAGTTAATGATTGATTATTGATAATTAATACAAAATTTCTCATTTATTGTTATACAAGTTGTAGTTTCAGTGTTCAAGTGTTTAAAATAATAATTTAAAAATGGGTTATTTATTGAACTAAACAGAAGTTTTACTTATTATGTAAAATTATTGGATAATGGATAATGCTCACTGGATATTATATAATAACTAGATCTATTAAACTAAAAACACAAAAATATATTAATTATTAACTACAAATACCTAGCACAGATAAACTGATTCATTCAACACATAACATTAATTATTTTTAATATTATTCACTTTTTTGGAATTTTTTTTGGGAAATTTGTTTAAACATTAAAATCTTAAATTAGTGGTATGATATTTTTAATCTCTGGTTCTACCTTAAATGAGTATCAAATTTTATTTTTCAAATGAAAACCCCTATTTTTAATACCAGAAATCTATAAGGTTATTTTTTTTATGAATTCAAATATAATTTATAAGAAAAATATTCTAATACATTTCTTGTATACTTGAACTCAAGAAAGTTCCAAATAAAGTTAATACTTTTATAAATAATGAGTGTTGTGTATTAAATGAAGTTTTTGTACATAATTTTGTTTTTGCTTTTTAATTATTTCCTTGCTTTTTTATGCTTATTAGATAAAAAAACTTGGTTGAGAAATAAAATAGGGCAATAGCACGTTTGACTTGGCACTTATGAATATATTTATAATAATATTTCATTAAATACTAATAACATAGTTAATCGTTACAGCAAATCGAAACACAAGGTCAATTTTATTCTTGAATCAATCAAATTATATTCAAATTCAACTAGATTTTTTTAACTCTAAATGAGATATAAATAAGTACCTATAATTTGTAAATAGTTTTTCTCACTTTATTACCTAATTACTTCTATTACCTACTATTTTACATTTAAATTTATATACAAATATTTTAAATACTGTCACTGTGTTAATAAGTAACTTTGTTTTTCCCTAAAAGCCGAAATTTAAAAAAAAAATTGATTTTAATGATTTCACTGTTTTTTGAATCTATAACCATGACTATGACATTTAACACCCCGAGTGAAACTAGGTCAACTACCTAATAAATAGTGTATTTATGTATGTATACAAATATATAGTATGAAATTGCCTCTCCTATAAAAGGGTCTAGGAACACCACTGGGGGTTGATTATGGGACTAACAATCTCACATCGTAAAATATAAAATATCTATAAGGTACTAAAGTCTAAAATATTGTTGAGAAAGTTATAAACCTTATTTTACACGAGGTATTTGAGACCAATAGTTACTTAAGGAATCAAAATATGGTTCACAACAAAATGAGACAACAATAAGTGAGCAATATTCAAAAGAAAAATACTCAGAAATATTTTTGGTGTGGTGTATAATATAGAACAAAGAGCATTTGAAAGAAGAAAAATGAAGACTTGTACAATCTATATGGAAAATCAAATATGCTGTCGTATCTAAGGACAAAGAAATTAGAATGGTTTGGACATGCATGGAGAGTCGGAGACGATTTAATAAAAAAAATCCCTTAACAGGACCACTCATAAGGCTAGACCACTATGTATGCCACAAATAAGATGGAAGGATGTAATAGAAAAAGACATGTGAACGAAAGATAAAAATGCTTCAGTGAAGTTAGCATTTGACAGTGTGAGATGGAAAGGTTTGCTTGTGGCAGCTCAGGTTCTGCAAAGACCATTAAGCTATTAAAGAAGAATAATAGTTATCTAATCTCACCGGCTAACCAAAATCTTTTTTTGATTGTAATCATTTATTTTTGCTACATTTTTATGTGTAACTAAATTACATTAAACATTCTAGATAATAAAACAATGATCTACCCGTGGCAATTGTATAATAGTTTTTAATATATAGGAAGATAATACACTCACTTCTAATAATAATAAATTCAATACATACTTGACAGTTTCGACGGGCTTCATTTCTTTGTCGAATTGGCGATTTCACAAACTTATAACAAACGTTGTTGTACTGAATCCAGTATTGCGGACAGCTCTTAACAATGTCCACTTCATAAAATTGTGACCAAGTAAACGGAGTTAAGCACAATACAACGAAAATAGATAAATAACCTGAGACGATCATTTTAAATTCGTTTACAGTATTTCATATATACTTTTAACTTGAGGTTTTTTGACCATTCATCGCAATTTACAATACAACCTTAGTAGATAAAGAATAAAAAAAATAAAAACTATCGCTGAATTAGTTAGGATAACTTACAACAAAAAAAGTAGACTTTGTCTTAGCAATGATGAATAATGGATGATAATAATGATGGATTTCTTCTTCTTTTCCTTCGCCTCTCTCACTTAAATAAATAATTTTATTTGAACTACAGACAAATAACTATGATATAACAAAAAATTAATAAACAAAACACCAAAATTTGAATGCGTAATCGGGTTAAGAAATGTTTATAACATTATCACTGTCGGAATGCGGCATACGCCCATTTGTATGACGCCGTTTTTTTTTTATTTTATCATTTTCATGGTTGTTGTTTGTTGTTTATGTAACGGAATTATTTTGTTCGAATTTTACAAGTTGCAAACAACCTGAAGATATAATAAAATACTTCTATATAATTATAAAGAAGACACTTGCACCAAATGTATATTTTATCGATAACTAAGGTAACAGTAACAAATTAGGTTGGTAGTATTGGTACCAAACATGGTTTAAGATAGACCTGATAACCCCTGACTACCGTAGATATTATAGAATATTAAATATTATTATTACTACAACTTCTAGTATTTTATAAAACCTTATTATACGTATAAAACACTTATATTCAAGCGTAGGGGGAGAATAGCGGAGCATTATGTATTCAAACGCTGCGCGTTGTGCTACCACACAATATGATACTCTGTTACTCTCCTCCCACCCAAACTTCAAAATGGAATAATTTGTCAATGGATTGATAGGAAACAAAAATGTCAACACCAACATGTAAACCGGGGTAACTTTGACCCCGGGAAGTAATTTTGGCCCACAGTGGAATTTTAAATACTTCTGTATGTTGTGATAAAACATGACAATATTATCAAAATGTTGTCGTGGTTTCCGATAGTTAACAATACTAGTAACCGAATGTGATAACAGTCCACCACTTGTCTTCTTATACATAAATATTTTTTTGAAATCACTTTTTTTGTACTCTAAAAGAGACGTGTTTTAACTTTTGTTTAGTACTTAGTGATTGAATCTTCATAGAACGTTCTAAGTCCGATATTATCTCACATATGTAATACTAATAAAGCATTTATCAACAATTTAAAAAAAAAAACAAATCTTTCGTTTCGAGATTGGGGTTACTGGACCACTAAATAATAGCAGGCCAATTGCCAAAGAAGGTTGTATGATAGTTGATGTAGATAAACAGCGGTCAGCGACTCAAGGCTCGCTATGGTATAGCACAGTTTATAGTGTCTTATCTATGGTAGCAACGCATCGAGAGCCATTGTGATCGGTGATTGTGGTCGCTCCTCACATCTGGAATGGAACGTCAAAAAATTATAATTAATAAGTGAAATAATAATAAATTTTATTCATCATCTTTTATCTTTTGGACAAATCCAGTTTTTCAGTTTAAATATATACTAAAAGGATTTCTTTGTTTATTTAAACTGAACAGCTGAAGAATCTATTCTACTTAATTTAAAATTAATAGGAATTGATCAAATAAATTACATACTATAAGTACCTATATTAGACTATTAATAATCATTTTAAGTGTTAGAATAGCATTTATGAAGTTATTTATCTTAACTAATGTTTTAATATAATTAAACCAACATTCAAAATATTCAAATTTTTAACATACTTATTTAAACATAATATCGACCATTTGCTTCTATAGTTTGACCATTTACCAAATTCAATATTTCTACATATCCATAATATTTGTGTGGAACTTAATTCAAACTTTCTATAGATTTTAGATTCTGAGCAGTGAGAAATGTATTGGTTTAAAAAATTGGTGTTTTTTTTTTTTTTTAATTTTGTCCTTGCAGGCAACAAATAAAAAGTAAAACTTTCATACAATTTAGTTTGTGCTAATGGTATATTTCACACCGTTTTTAATCTTCGATATAATAAGTTTTTTTTATATTGTAATAATTTAACTAATTTAAATATATTTTCACAGAGTTCATCATAAAACTGTTTTGCTACAAAGAGTTAAGCCAATGGGTCTTCGTCTAATGATATTTTATTGGCTTTTCTTAAGGTTACATATGTACTTTTACTAGTTTTTCTGATTTTTTTTTCATATTTTCTATTTTAAGATAACAAAAACTATTGACATAAACCCAGATTTCTTTCTCCTTCTAAATTTTAAAAAATTTTCATTTGTATTCTATTACCTATATAATTTGTATTAGTTTGTTTTTCTTTTTGTCATGTGTTGATCATCCTTAGATATGGGACAGTAAAAATTAACTAGTGTAGTTTAAAAAGATTCAATAATTCTAATATTAAATTTGAAAGTTCCTTGTTTCTAAAATACATTTATTTTTCATATTATAGGATTATTGAGAACCACATAATCAAAGCAACAATTCAAATAATATTAACTTAGTCCTAGACATTGATAAAAATGTGTTATTTTTATCAGGATACTGTGAAGCTGAACAATCAAAATAAAAATTATTTTCAGAAACAAAAATTGCCTATCATTAATTCAATGGTAAGTAGGTACCTGGGAATAAATCTAGTTAACTACCCATGAACGTTTTTTCAAATTTTTTTTCTCAAAATATATGTTTTTGTTTGTAGATTAAAAATCTCAAAAAAAAAGTCTAACAAACTTCGTTTGGGAGTTATGGGAAAACTTCATAAAGTTTGGGTTTTCCGTTTCATGTATTTCTTAGTTAGAATTTAACATTTTTTTTTCCTTTTTTTAATTTTTTTACAAATTATACTTCTTTCTTTTTTTTTATTCTGTAGACCACTTTTATCCTAAAATACTTGGTCTGATGTATAAGTGTAGCACCTTTTCTGAAAGTCAATTTTATTTACTTGGTAAATACATAAGTCATTTTTTGATTTTCGAAATGGTATTTGAAATAAAAATGATTAACTTTTTTGTTCAATACCTATTGATATTGGGGAAAAAAAAACAATTTTTTTTTTATTTTGACTTACTTAAAATAAGATTTTATTATATGGTACCATATGATACTGTCATACAATATTTTAAAGAAAATATAAGTATTATAATTCAGTGGTATCATATGATTCCACTGTGAATGAAGAAGTTAATTTAGGATTTTTTTTTCATGATGTTTCCAGTTGAGCGGAGAGTCAAGATACATTCCTAAATATTTTACCGAGTCTGCTCTGTTGGATGATCTGCTGATCTAGCAATACTGGTTTATAAACAACTTTATGCAGGGTATTATTTATCTGCACCAATTTTTCGCTGTTAATTTTGATTTTCCAACATTTCGTCCACTTGGAAACATTGATTGACCTTTGAAGCCAATCAGTCACAGTCTGCTGGTCTTTATTTATTGTCATTATTGTTGTGTCATCAGCAAACATGACTGTCATTGAATAGTTGTTGGTTGGAATGTCCACTGTGTAGAGTAAGTATAGGATTGGTCCAAGGGCGCTTCCCTGGGTACACCTGCTGATATGTGTTTCCAATATATTCCATTTAATAAAATAAGTTTTGACTAGTTAATTTATTTAAATTTAAGAAACAATTTATGAAATGTAATATTTAGACTTAGAGACTTCTAACATTTGCATATTATTTTTGAAAGATCAAATAAGTGTTAAATAAATTAAATTAACATATTTAGTATTAATAGTCAAATATAAATATTGTTCATTATTTAAAGAATCTAAATCCTAAATTTTATTTTGTAGTGTATTTTACAGTTTTTTTTTTTTTTAAATCATTTAATAGTAATATAGCTTTTAAGTCCTATGTAAGGATATGCTCTTGTATTATCTCTCTCGCCTATGACTGTACACTTTATACTAATAAAAGTTCTTTCTTTATAGGTGTTGGGAAATTTCTTAAAATACCCAGTCAATGAAAGTAATGGTACTGAAACCACCTCTGACTGCCACTTCCAAAACTGGACTAAGTCCTTTAATTTTGGCATATCTGTTTAATTTTTACTGTATTTAATATGGACATTACACATAACTAATGGGTCCTGACTTTGAAAACCTCCTTAGGGTTCACAATGGGGGCCCAAGAAGGAAAAAAAGGAGCATCCTTTCTTCTTTCTTTAATTGTTGAGACACTCACAGTTGTCCCCATTTACCCTTTTTATTTTCCCTCTCAGTGTAATAAACATATTAACAACATTATATTTTTTTATGTATAGTAATTACATACATTAATCACAGTTAAATTGACAAATAATTCAAATTAGGTAGGTACCTTGTAATTATTTTGTTTACATTTCAATTTTGTTTAAAAACAAACATTTTCTTTAAAATAATCACCATTTTTCACTTTATACATTCAATAAAATAAATTACCACAGTATATTGTGTCATTACATCACCAGTAAAAATAATATAGGCACTTAATTTTTTTTTTTTCAAACAATACATTAATCTTGCATGAAATAGTTTAAATAGACAAGGGGTACATGTAACAATACATACATTATCCCACTGGTGGTGAGAGAGGAATGGATGGTGAAATTATGACTATGGGTTTTAGGAATGCAGCAGAAAGTCACGAACCAGGTAGTAGTTAAGTTGAATATATACCCCTGAATAACATCATCTCAGGAAGGAGTAGTCATCAGAAGGATACCACAGTCTACCATCTGGAACCTCACTTGCCTCTGAACTGGACAAACTGAAGATGTAGGATTTACTGGTAATATAAGATCATACAAATTATTTGTATCATTATACAAATTATTTGTATCATTTCTCGTCTTATATTAACCCAACAAATGTTGTTGGTCTGTTATATAAATATCACACACTAAGTTCAAATTCCCAAGACCTCATAAATATAAACATAGAGTTACACTCTCATATTTTATCTTATTGTATATCATGTAATATACACACTTCAAGTTCATATAGTCACTGATATATAATAGCATAGCCAAAAAGAGTATCATACATTAGTAAATTTAGTTAACATTGAATTTGTTTAATAACTCTCAAAATATTCTTCTCAAAACACACAGGTTTCACATTTATACCATTAGTAGGTTATTATAACCAAAAATAAATAAATAAATTAGATATATATCAAGTTTTTAGTATACAATTTTTAACAAAATTAACAAAATTGTTTAAATCATATTGTTGGCATATTTGGTTGTTTTTTAAATGATATTTGTATGCATATTTCAATGATTTTTAGATCTAAAAGTCCTTAAGCCTAATAATATTTAATATTTTTAATATAATATTTTAGACATACCTATTTAACATTCACAATAACCTGTATTCTGTAATTCTATTAATTTTTAAATCGTTTTTACATTTATAGTTTCTATATACAAAACAGTATAAGGTAATATTTTTCCTTCTTCATATGCATTTATTTGACCTATTAGATATATTCTTAATATTCTTAAAATTCTTAAATAATACTACACTATTCATATTTCAAATACTTTATATACATTTAGTATTTACATTACTATGATACATTATCAGATATATTTTGTCATTAAAACTTATTACAAAATTTAGACTAGATACCAATTTATAAAGTTTACTATGTTTTAAACAATATATGTATAAAAAAAAAAAAAAACGAATGTACTTCACACGATGGGTAGACCATAGTTTTAAGTGAGAAGTATGGAAGGTAGGATATAAAGAGGAACTTAATGTATTTTTGTTTGCAACATTTAATCATTCCTAACAAAAACCAATTCTGAGTGGAGTTTGGTTACACATGTTTAGAAAGACGATAATATTTACGATTTTTGTCAAAATTTGATGCTAAAATTAAAAAATACTACAATAAACTCAAATTTAACCACTTAGTACAACTTATAATAAACCTCCTGTTCAATTTTAAAGCATTTCTGTTTGTACTGACAATTTTATCTACTGAGTACCTACTGGATAAATATTAAAAAACTCCGAAAATTAGAATGTCTATCAATAGCTCAAAAGTGGCATAAATATTTTAAACATTTTACCACATATACAAAAGGCAAATTTCAAGTACTTATGAAAACTTTTCACTGAATTGCTACAAAATGTACAAAATCGAAAATAAGAAAACCAATATTTTCAAAAAAAATTACGGTTTTTTCTATTTGAACCAGCTTAGTTAATCAGAAAAAGACCAGTAAAAAAGCAAAATTTAAATTTAAAAAAATTTAGAAGAAAATGTATTTTCAGAAAAGTTGATACACTTGAAAATCAAACAAGATTTTTGGTAGAATTTTTGTACACAGTATCCCTCTATTCAGAATCTAAAATATTGCTGGAATATAATTTGTGTATGCTTAGGTTAAGTGAGTTAAAAAATAAATATAAACAAAAGTTTTTATGTAAGGAGAAAATAATTGTTTTAGATTCTGGTGTTTGATGACACTTTCTTCCACTTTCTTACATCTACATCATATACATCAGAGTAAGCTTTCTGGAAGAAAGTGTCACCAAACACCAGAATCTAAAACAATTATTTTCTCCTTACATAAAAATGGTTACATTAAAACTTTTGTTTATATTTATTTTTTTAGTTTCAGCTTTTTTAACTTACTTTGATGTATATGATGTAGATGTATGATGTATCCTTTTTCTGAAAGAAAATTTTCTTGGGGTAGTACTTGAGGGTGTTCATTTTTTGATTTTCCTAGCAGTTTTCCCAATAAAAAGGAACAGTGAGAAAAATGGAAAAATATAATATAAGGAAGTATATTAGTAAAATCTCAAAATTAACAAAATAAGATGATTTTCGATATTAATAAAAAAAATTGATTTCCATAATTTATTCATCAGAGGAATTTTTTGTGAGATTAGTGGGTTTACTATTATTGATAAAAATGATAACAGTACTTATCTCAGTATTATATAATATCAATAATATAAATTATGTTATTATTTGATCAATAACTGTCTTTTTGGACAAATGGGTGATTCATTTTAAAAAAGCTGCTCTCTTTTTCTAATAGAAATGAATATGCTTTTAGTGACCCATTGTTTTAGTTTTATATATTTACATTTTTAAAAGGAGAAAAACAACTAGCTGTGTGAATTGCATTTTTAATTTTAGAACAAAATATTTCAAATGCTATATCAATTTGGTTAGCATTTATGGTTTCATCCCAACATTAGAGTAATTCATTTAGTTGAACACAATACATTTTAAATTTATATTTTTTAAAAGAGTTATTCTTGTTTAGATTATAAAAAGAAATTGGTCTTTATCACAAGAAACTTAATACTATAAGTTTTATTTTATATGATTTTGACCTTTGACAAATATATAATCAATTCAAGACTGTGGTATTATGGGTACTTAATGTAATGTTTTTTTTTATATACAGTGTATGGATTTTTTAAAGCTGTTAATATTAAATATTTTTAAATTATTTTTTCTAATTAGTGTTTCTTAAATTAGTGTGTAAACAATTAATATTCAATAAACTACTATTATGATAAGGAATTAAACCCGATTATTGTTAATTGTGATTATTATTGTAATACTTTATCATAACAATAGTTAATTGAATATTGATTGTTTTCACACTTTTTTTTCTAGAAATTAAAACAGCTATTACTAAGAAACTATTCATCCGATATGAATGTATGATACACTAAAATTTTTAGAATTATATACTGTACAAAAGGACTATTTTGAAAATAATGTAAAGTAAATAAATAAAGTTTTTTTTTTCGTAATTAGGGAGTTAAAATAAAAATTTAATTTCTTTCCAAATCGACATCCCACTCTTGAAGACAAATCAATTAAAATAAAATGTAATATTAACAGCTCTAAATAATCCATTGAACAAGTGTGGGACACACTGTATGTACTATCTGAATAGCCTGGGTTCCTCCATGTGCAGTTTTTTATATTACCTGTAACTTTTATTTATCAGTTTTTATATTACAGTTATAGGAAAAGAATAAATGTGCTAAAAGTGTTTGCTGTCCTCATGTGCCATTTTTTAAATTCTTTTTACTTTTATTCCCATTTTGCTTAATATATTGGACGAAAAAAAAATAAGTGGATAGTAAGTATTCTTACTGTATATACCATGATATGTTATTTTGCTAGGTTTTGTTGCTAGATCCACATCTCCAAGGTAAATAAATAAACAGAATGTAGAATTGTATAATAATATTATATTTTTTCACTATTAAGGTTTTTAAGGGTGAAGGGATTGAGTATTAAATCTCTCTTAAAGCCTTTGCTATTGCTAGATTTTATTATCATTATTGTTATTATTATATTTTTTTTGTAGCTGAATTAACAAACAATATCTAGTAGATACCATAGATACCACTTAATTAAAAAAACATAATAACAATATTTACTTTGTTATCAAGGTAACCCAATTAACAAAAATTATACCAAAAAGTACCAAATTCCTTTTCAGCTATCCTATAAAGGTTGAATTTTAGAAATTTTCATAGCTATAAACCTTCTTTTAGACTACTGAGAACATTTCGCAAAAAAAACTGTTAAAGTAGTTCAGTGGTTTTTGAGTCTATAAATATATATGTAAATAGATATAATTTAACCAAACAATTTTTAATTTTTCTTTTTTATACTATTTTTGTTTCAGAAATTTTAATATTCTTAACAAGGTGGTTGAACATTTACCTATGAAATAAAAGCTATACCTAAATATATGAACTGTTAAACTGTAATAAATGAGAAGTCATGTTTGATAAGTAATATAGATGTGATTCTAAGAAGAATTGATACAAAACCTAAAAAAACATATTCAACAATGCTGTATCAATTATTAACAAATGAGTTCAATGTACCATAAAAATAACTACATTACTGACTTAACATATTATCAGATTATATTATGTAGTATTTTCTCAAAATATCATAATTATTGTGCTGAAATTAAATATAAAATATTATTTGTGGAAAATGTTTAAAATTATTTAAATTTCTCAGAATATATAATAATAATAGTAATAATAAATATATAAAATATACATTTTTTTTCTGTTAATGTAATTTTTTTTTATAAATATTATGAATATATTAATTATAATTAGGGACTGGATTTATATGTGCTTAAAATTCACAAAAAGTGCTTAAAAACGTCAAAAAATAGTCTTAAAACTTTAAAAGAACAATAATGATAGCGGGGGTTTAGAAGTCTTCCTGTCTTTAATGGTTGGAACATATTAAAAATAATTTTTTAATACTACAAAAATGATTATCACAAAGAAATTTTTTATCAAAAAAATTTTGTAAGTGTTAAAAACAAAATGCTTTGTGTTAATCACTTTTCAGTGTTACAAAATCGACTTAATAAGGTTCAAACCATTAGAGGAAGAATTTTAAAATTCCTCTACCTTGTTTTGCTTTTTAAATATTTATGAGTGCTTCTTTAACGATTTAAACGCTTTTTTTGCAGACTTGAAGTGCATATAAATCCATTCCCGGATTATAATATATGGTAATTTGCACGGCTTAAAAAATAGGTACACCTTCTATACTCTGTTTCAGAAGAGAATATACTGCTTTTGTGACCAGTTTTCGTTCAGATATGTTAAGAAATGATGTTTCTATGATATCTATAGTTGTGACTGGTGCTACCTGGTGAGAATGCGCACCGCTGAAAAAAAACTGGTAGTGAAAGCGGTATGTTCTCTTTTGAAACGGTGTATAGATAACATTGCCCATGAAATAATCTCTAGATTTAATAAACACTAAAATTCATATATTTGTATAGTACTATAGTATCACAAAACATAAGGATGATCATTAAAGTTAAAATATTAATACTATATATTTTATACAGAAACACTATGGGTATTCAAATTAAAAATATTATTATTATTTTAATTGTTTTTGATTAGGTTTGGTATAGGAAACCTTTTTCCATGAAAGATATTCAATAATCCTGTGGGCTTTGATTAGTATTGAACATGAAAAAACAACAAAAACATTGTTTAAATAATAAAATGCTTACATTAAAGATTTAACCTGCCGCGCAAAATTTGAAAATCAATAATAACACTTTATTACAAACTCTAATACCGCAAAAACTGGGGATAAATTGCCCCCAACATGTTTTTTTCAGTTTTTCAAATAATTTTTTTTTTTTAAAAAATTATTAGCTTAAATAATAATTAAAAATAATGGTATTTCAGTATCATGTTAAGTATTCAGTATTTTAGTGATTTTTTTGTATAAAAAGTAAATTACTCTGTTGAATATACAAATATTTAATTTTTAAAGCACTATTCTTCTGGTATTTAACTATTTATATCTTAATATTGCAACCAATAAAATTGGTTATAAATTGGAATAAAATAAATACAAACTACAAAGTACTTACAACTGAAGAAAAGGTAACTACATTGTAAGCTACTATATTTTATCTACGGGTTACTACTCTGTATTTTTTCTTTTGANCGGTGGTTCTCGACCAACCATTAACTGATTAATTTTCATTTCGCTTAATCTTTGTTCTTTTTTAAGGACATCAATTAATTGCTATATAGTTAGATGAAATGAGGCTAGCAATGATGAAAAGGCTTTATGCCAACCTTCGACAGAGTTCTTAGTTTTAGGTAACCCCTCTAGTGTCGTGTCATTCTTTTTCCACATCATATATATTATAATATAAGTTGAAAAAAACTTAATTAAAATAACTTTATGTATTAAACAAATAACAAAAATTATTTTAATTTAATGATATAATTTATTAAATTTATTAAAAATAAAGATTTAATAATTCTTTTGTTAAAGGCAATAAAACGTTTTTTGTCATTTCCTAAAGTTACTAATAATATTTAACTCACAATATAACATACCTGTATGACTATATACCATGGTAAATCAATTTAAATAAAAGTACCTATTATGAATATATGTATTGGTTACAATTTTATAAACTATTATTTAATAACCACTAACCAAAAATTGAAACAAAGTAATTGTATTAATAGGAGGTACAATGCATATTATGTTGTACAGTTAACCAATGCTCATTTTTTATATTGTAATTAATCAGTATTTCGAATTTCATGATATTAATTATACACTCATAAATAGAGCATATTTTTATTGTGCAATTCTGATTGCTCCATCACACAATAATTTTGTTTTAAACTTTTTTATATACTATTCAAATGAGCTAATTATTTAAAACATTTTTATAATTTAGTGCCTTAAAACTACACACATAAAAAAAACGTACACAAGAACCAAATTGTATTTGTTTCAATTTTTTTTTGTTTCATTTTAAGACATAAAAAACACTAAAATGTAATATTCTTAAATAAATAGACACTGATCAAATTTCAAAATTAATATTTGGCTANAAAAAAATATCATTATTATATTTTAATCCATAATTTTCAAACTTTTTGGCAATTCAAATTTAATGTTTTGATATTTATAAAGTTTAAAAGCTGTATGAGTATACAAAACTATAAGCTCATTAAAAAAATATAGTATATATATAACAGTAATATAGTCATTTTTCTTTTATTATTATCTATTTATCTAGTATGATTTAAATTAAAATATAATTTCAATTTTTTGTTACATTTTAATTTAATTATATATTCAATAAATAAAATATATGTACAATGTATACTTTCTAAAAAAATATTTATGACAAAACATTTTTAATAAAGATTAAAATTATGGTAAAATATTTTTATAATTATACAAAAAAAAAATGTATGTTATCTTATTTAAGTTTTACAATACAATGATTGATAAATACATTTTTCAATTTAAGTACCTACTACTGTATTATACACAAAATGAAAAAAAAAAAAAAAACTCAATGAAACAGACATTGCTATAATAATTAACAATATTGATTGATTTTTAAATCTTCATGAGGTCATTAATTTAATCAGAAAATAAATCTAGTTTATAAAAAAAATTGTTAAAAACTGCAATTTGTCAAATATGGTTATAAAATCAGCTTTTTAAAAAACTGGTGAGGACTTGATCAAAAGAAAACAGCAGTTATTTTAAAAAATAATCAACAATATACCTTAAATTATTAATAATTTAAATTTTCATAGATTTCTGTACCATGAAGTATGTGTTCCTTAATCTTCATTTTAAAAATAGTAGTGGTATATTTTCATTTGTATACTTCTAGTTAATAAGAGAAACATGAATACTATATTTAACTATAATTTTATTTAAAGATCATCAAACTGTTCTGATAAATACACTCCAGTAGTTGATGAAAAGGGTATCTTAATTACTTTAGTCTTGGCGTTTACCATCATTGAATCCAACCAGCTTTGTAAGCATGGTACAGATATTAAGTCTAAATAATTTGATGGGTCTTCAACAATTTCAAGAAAGTCTTCATCACGTAGTTGTAATTTTCTTGACCTTAAAATTGGTATATTGTTTCTAGGTTCTCTTGTATGTGGCATATCTATACTGTAGCCAATATTATGCTGATTTTGGTGATGCAGAGTAATAAATGAATTATTTAACTTGTCTTTATCAATTTTAAGAATTTCTAAGTCTTCAGATTGTGGTTGTAGTTTTAATTTTATTGACTTTAAAATCGGGATATTATTAAAAGGTTCTTTTGTTTCTGGCATATCTATACTGTAGTTAAGATTATACTGATTTTGTTGATACCGAAAAATGAATACATCAGTTCCTCGAAGTAACTCATATGTTAGGCCCCAAATTACATGTGTTAATGTTTTGGAGAGTTTTTCAAGACATTCAATTAGGCGACAATTGATTGTTGAACACTAAAAGAATAAATCATTTTAGTAGGATTTAATTAGCTTATAAGAAATTAACAATAGTATAATACTTACATCCCGTACATAGACAGGAATTATCAATAAAGCTGTTAAACCATCGCATTTTGCCAATTCTTGTGCCACACAATCATTGAACTCAATGTTAATTAGTTCTAAGTTCTTTAATTTTTTTATTGATAAAATAGCATCAAAATATTCTTCTGTAAATTTCTCCCATCTATCAAAACAATTCTCTAATCTTAAGGATCTTAAATTGGTTAATTTTTTCAAAAACTTAGGGAAATCATCAGGTAAACATGTACAGTCTCCAATTTCTAAAACTTCCAGGTCAGTTGAAATTGTTTCTAAACGTGTGCAGAAATCTTCTGGGAATGATTTAATGGATGTAATGGAAGTTAATGACTAGAAAAAAAAAATAAGTAAAATCATAATAAATATTATAACCATACATTGAAATAATTAAATGGTATACAAGTATAATTATTTAAATAGTAATATTGTACATTTATATATTTTTAAAGGACGATTAATGTAATTGAAAGCAATTATATTCATAGAAGTAAAAACATAAACTTCTCCATCTAAAACTAGAATAATAATTTAAGTTATTTTTTAAGTACAGCTATGATAACTTACCAACGTTTTTAGTTTGGTCAAACATGAAAATGTTAGTTCTGGCGAATATAATAGCTTAATTCCAGTTAGATCTTTTATTCGTAATTCTGTTAGATTGGTCATGTTGCTTATACATTCTATGTTATGGGGCACAAGTTTATTTACAATTTTTGCATCTTTCGGTACATGTAGATTTCTGAGAAACAATAAAATTAAATCATTAGCTCTATATTTTGTAAAGTATAAAAATATCATATGCTTAAAATTACTCTATTGAAGTGGCATTTTTCAATTTTTCAAGTTGGTGTAATTTATGCCTAGCATCATAAACAGCACTAATTGGAACATTAAATATTTCACTTAACGCTTCCTTTAGCGTTATTGTTGGCACTTTCATTTGAGATGTTCTGTAATAAATTAATACAAATAATTCAGTTCATAATTGTTTCTTGGTTTTAAATAGAAAAAAGCTTATTTTTATTTGTATGTTCTCGACCAGGCACATATAAAGTATACTACCATTAAATATGCAAACAAAAAAGGTCATAGTACTTGAATGAAATAATAAGTAAATAAAAATAGGGGTTGACGGAAATTAAGGATGTAAATTTTAAGCTCAAATCTGAAAACAAGCACAACCAATTGAATTAAAGTATTAAAAAAAATTATTTACTCTCATTCATAAAAATAAAACTAATGACCAATGCTACTTTATGCTTGGTCAATATTATATTCCTCCTAAATAAAAGGAACATTTGATAATTATTCATCCATCTAAATTTTTAAGTTTTTGAACAACACAAGTCATCAAACTAGGACCTTGTGTCTGTTTTATTTCATACACATATTATTCATGAAAACTACCAGCTAACATAACAGTTTTACAGGCATTCCCTTGGCATGTAACTGCGTTTATAAACGAATCATCTTCATCAATATGTTTATTAATCTCATTGTGTTGTTCTTCACTTTTGGAAACTTTCAATAAAGAAATTAGAAGAATTTGATGTTTTATATACTTGTCATATATGAATGTTTAGACACGTCTATTTTTTTGTAAGACACAAAATTTTGCATGGAGCCTGCATGATAACTTCCCCATCTGATGTTGATAACCCAGTTTACTCCATTCACGGATATGGTTTAACTGAGGAAAGATTATGAAGGAAGCATAAGGATAACAACCCCCTAATTTAGCATTAAATTTGTGAAGCTAATTTAGAAACTAACAAGTAAAAAACTGTTTAAGCAATAAAATTATTAAATAAAATTTATATACTACCGTTGTTTAATATTTATAGAATTTTCCATATTATCCAGTTTTGGACGTTTTGGTGAAGAAACTGTTGAAAAATCATTCGAAAATTGATGTAGTGGCATCTTGGTTTTATTTGATTTGAAACTACTGTCATCCTAAACACACGATATAGAAACCCAAATTAAACAACATTCAATAAAATGTTTAATAACATGTCTTACTTTAGATGACTTAGATTTTGCATCTCTAATTAATTCTTTTGAACAATCATTTATGCCTAATGGTAATTTAGAAAATGTGAAATTTTCTATGGTTAAAATTAACGTCCCTGATAGTTTCAATTCTTCCTGGATTTCTCTCATCGATCGTAACTTTTTATTCTGAGGTGAATGATAGTACACATCGCTCTTTCTCTTAGTTTTATTACTAGTAGTATCATCTAACTTTGAAGTCCTGTAGACTAATTCTCGTTTCCATCCTAAAAAAAAATGACTTATAAATGTAAACAGTATTTGAGTTGGGCAGATGTAGTGCAGAACGAAATCTCGAAAGATCCACTCTTTCTATGTCCGTACAGCACTACATAACCAGGTTTTAAATTTGCTACTAAACAGGAGTTCACAGTCAGCACAAGTCAACACTTTACAGAACATCAGTATTAATAATGAACCAGACTAAAAATTAAAAGTAGCTAACAGGAAGATTTGGATGAAAGTATAATAAGATGGTTTATTGACAAAAACCCCAAAAGTAAGAAGTAAAAATAACAAAATAATATACAAATACACTTACCATGAGCAAATGGTAGCTTAAATTTAGGATCAGTAATATCTATATCTGTTCTACGGCCAGACTTTTGAGTTGTGGATACAATCATTGTATGTGCTTCAAATATCAAACACAATTTAATTTGCACAAAAAACAATCGCACCTACAATATAAAAATAAAATTATAATAACAATATAAAATATTTTGAGTTATACTTTAAAATATGAAATTAAATTAAATCATTAATGTCATTAGAGTTTTAGCTTTGGTAATTTATGACCCTTCAAAATACTATGAATTGTAATTCATACAGCAATAATTTGTGTAAGGAAACGCAACTAAATACATTTCACCTCAACAACCAAAATATTAACTACAATACAGTATACCATTCAAAATGTTTCGTTTAATATTTTCAAATCATATTGATAAAATGAATAACAAATTAGCCTTAGAAATCAATGATATAATCTATACCTTTAAATAATGTCAGTCATAGCATAGTTTTTTTAAAATTATCCTTATTATACACACAATGTTGATTTTAAAAGGCAATATTAAATTAATATAGGCGGGCATTATATGATGTAAAAATTTTTCAAAACATGATCAAATCAAAAATTCAATCCGATGTTAGTTTTTATTTTTTTTTTATCATTAGCTGCAATTTTACGTAGACAACATCTTAGGAAATAAAGCTAGATACGTGATGCATTTTAAACTATTAAAGAATGTACTTTTTTAATTAGTACCTACTAACTTATGACATGAATACAAATATTAATATATTGAATTTCAATATAATTAAATTACTGATATAAATAATTATAAATAATTTAACGATAACAGGTATTCATTATAAGGAGTTTAAATGTATTCTTAAAATTATGTACGTTGTTTCAAATGAAAAATGTATGTGGGTATATATTATATAATATACAATTAATATATATGTACTAGCTGATCCGGCAAACGTTGTTTTGCCATATAAATTAATAGTTAGATGTCTAATGGATATTTTGGTAGTTAAACAAAAAATAACTAAGTTATTGTGAGTATGTAGGGATGTGGGACTGAAAGTAGAACATAACACTGTGGGCGATGACCCTCTCTTTTACCACTCAATTGTGAACATAAAGCAACTGGTTTCGCCAAAAATGTTATCTTTAACAATTAAATCCATCAGTTTCTTGACCTTCAAATGAAAAACACGTGCAATATTGTCATTTCGATCTTGAGGTTTCGAATTTTGAGATAAACAGGATTTTATTTCAGACCAATTGGGATTGCAGGTCATTGTAATAAAGAGATCTGGTCTACCATTTTTGGCAACGTAAACCATCTTGCTTGCGTTGTTGCATATACCAAGGACCATCGGTGAAGAAGGCTCATATCCGTTGGATCTCTATCTGACTAAATAGCATCATGAAGATCGAAGTAGTTTTAAGCCCTCAATTTACTTTGACTTGCTCTGATAAAGTTAAGCTGCTCAGTTTAAATTTTTGCATGCATGTCTACTAAATATTGGTTAAGTAGCGAAAAATATTTTAGCATGTTGCTGGAATTACTTCTACTCATTAGTCTGCATGCGTAAAAATTTATTGCAGAAACAGTTTTTACCTGAAGAATCTTCCTTGTAGTTGGATCGACTTGTGGAATTTTGATACAATATCCATCTTCTCTACGACAAAACATTTATGGGTATTGGTTCAACTACCTACTGTTATAGATATCATAAGGAAATTATGAAATTACTGAAGTAAATACAATTTTTATTACAGATTTAGTGATATAGGTTATGCAAAATATGAGTAAAAATATAAATTTATTAAAAAAAATAAACAAACATTCTAATAATCCCACACTTAAAACAATAGCAAGATTTAAAAAGGTACTAAAAGTATTACAGCTTGAATTGATTACTTTAGTAGTAATTATTCTTTCACAAATAATAGGTTACAACACCAATTATTTACAGAAGGACCATCAGTATGATGCATTATATTATGTAATACAAAGGTAGGTATACTTTTAAGTAAAAATATAAAACTAAATTATTATTATAAAAATTAAGTATATTATACAATATATATATATATAGCATAGTATAATGTATACCTGTCATAAAAATCTCATTATTCACTTTTCTTTTAGGAAATTAGTTTAAATAATAAATAATCAAAAAAACTAGTAAAATGGCCAAAGTCTAGATCCCAATTTCTATAGAAATTCTGGGATTCAAAATGGCTACATAAATTACCATAAAATGGCCATTACGGCAACAATGATTCGAGTTGCTTTTGTGTGGTCGCTTGGACGACTGTTAGAAATATTTTTATGATAGGGATAATAAACTATTTTAATTTTTGACTAACATTAATGGAACGTTTGTTGATGGGGAGCGCTATGCTTATTGGAGGGCGCTTTGAAACGCAAATATACAAAAAATGGATTATTTTTTTCCACTCAAAATATCCTGCTCTTTCCATGATCGAAATAATTCCAATTTTGTCTTAAACAATATATTATTCATTGTCCGTATATAATTAATCTATGTCTCTAACCGGCATTCATACGTTTTTCGACGCTCAAATAAAACTAATTGGTTATAAAAAACAGACTTTCACACATTTTCGTACTTGTAGGGTGGTTTCTTACGCTTTAAGCTGCGATTACATTAGTAGAGTATTTGGTATAGTACACTAGTCTACTATTTTTCCTACTCATTATAATCTACTAGTTTGAGTAGAGTAACAGTTCACACGAAACTAGCGATTTGGTAGAATAATTCGGTACAGTTGATATATAAACTCGTGCCTTCACCAACGTATTAATTAACTGCATTAATCACATTAAAATCATAATACCAAGTCATCGCAAGTTTTTATTTTTATATGATTTCTTACTCTTTACTTAATAATAATAATATGAATATCGCACGTCGTCGTCGTTGCCGAAAATTCTTATAGAAATGTCTTGGAATGGATATAAGTGCGTTAATAAACGACATTTTAGAATTTTTTGATGATAATAATGAAAAAAAAGAAAGTATTTGGGTTCGAGAGTGATTAAAAAGAAAAACTTTACTTAGAGCAACAGAGAATCTTACAAAATTAGCTTTAGAGGATTCACAGGAGTACAGACTATGTTTCAAAATGACACCTGAACATTTTGAACAGCTCTTGAGTTTGGTAGCACAGATTATTCAAAAACAGGACAGAGTAGAGTTAAAACGGTAGTGAGGATAAAAGCATGTAGAATGTACTTTATCACAGTGGTTATCAACTCTACTATACCGATTATTGTTTTTAGTACTCTACCAGCACTTTCTATGAGTGTTTATATTAGGCTAGTAATAGTCAACTACTAACTGTACCCTCGTACTCTACTAAATACTCTTCCAATGTTAACCCAGCTTTATGGTTTTGTTTCTACTATTAACCGAGAGGACGAGATATGCCGAACATTTAATTTTCAAAATTTGAACTTTTTATACAAATAATCGTACAAAACTATGAACGGCAATAGGCGAATGTATTATTTCCTTTCAGTTTCATTCCAATATATTCGTATTTTAGCAGAAACGGTTTGAACGTCTGTGTTCAGAATTTTAGATAAAATTTAACCAATGGAATACCCTATATAGGTATAATTAATTTATCAGGAAATTATTTACATGAGAAAAAAAGAATGTAATCGGTATACCAATAGGTATAGTGAACAATTTGGTTGTTGGTCACACACCCTACGCGATTCGAACACGGGCGTTTTTATTAAATTGACGTCGTGATTAGTCGCCCAAAATGATATGTTCTTATATTGGTGCATTCACACACGCGCATGAAATACGTTGGGCGCTTTTAAAGTACACAGAATTGTGCATGTTTAATTTTTGTGACCGGACGCTCAAAAATTAAACATTTTCTCTCAGTGTATTTTAAATACATTTCGCTTATCAGTGATTGGTACCTCGTTTTTTTGCATTTTAATCTTTATATCTCTGTAGCATGTCAATAAAAAAATAGGCACGTTCGTTGAAAAACTGTTATGACAAAGTAGACAATAATTACTGCAATAGTTGAGGGTATTACGCAGTAGTTATATGGCATATAACAACTTTTTTCGCTTGATGCATAGTTGCACTATATTTATTGTGTAACGTGTGATACCTACAAAGGTATTAACGCATAGGAGCGTTTATCAATTGCGCATCACTATTGCTATTTTCAACCTTTTTTATACATATTTTACAGACATATTTTGCGCACTGTTAATAATGATTAGATCGTAAGTAGGTACATCATTTGCGCATCAAAATGTTTAATTGTAGTTTAAATGTGTATCGGAAATTCTAGCGCCGCTTAAATTTACACCCAATGTGCGCCTATACTAAGCGTGTAAGGAAAGCTGGTTCGCGCTTTTGTCCTCGTTTTTTAAACCGCGTACGAAATGCGTAGTGTAAAACTAGTTTTACAGTGAAAACGGTAATAATAGTATGTGAGGATTCTCGTTAAAATTTTGAAATTATTAAATCCTTAATCATTGAATTTTCCTATACAATTTTTAAAATTGTCGATACTCAGCGATAACAACAAAAAATATAGTAAAAACAGAAAATTTAAAAATAATTTTTTAAAAATATAATTTCGTATGCTACGAGTGTCCACAAAAAAAAAATCTAAATTAATCTAAAAATACAAAATAATTATTTAGTCATTGTTTATTGGCACGCAAAGATTTTGTAAGCAGTTGTTAATCTTTGTTACCACCACATGTTTCTCTATATTATTTCTAATTTACTGCTTGAAAAACCCTTAATATGTATACTTCTATTGGGAATCTATTAATCTGTATATGTTGGATATTATTTTTAATAAATATGCGCAACAGCATAATATGTATTGTAGAGTATTTAATCGCAGTAAGTCATAATATATGAAAATCATGCTTTTAAAAAACTAGTTGAAAATTACCTGTGTTTTTTATTAACTTACAACTATAAATACAAAAAATATTTTTTTTATTATTAAAATGTACGTAATCATTAACAACGGGGTATTTTTTTCTACGAAGAGGCTTTTTTTTCCTAGTATGGTTTTTGGTCAACAAATACTGATGTATCTGCCCACACAATTTAAAGAGCAAATTAATACATAATAATAAAAACTATTTTATTTGAAAAATGATAAATTATACATTTATTTTACTACAGTGAAACATTGTTATATCTCTCTCTAATTGTACTATAATGAATATTATATTGTTTAAGTTTGCCCAGATTCTATCTTACGAGAGTTGTCCCAAAAGTAATGCACAATTTGCTCTGAATAAATAAGTTTTTATTTTAAACTAAATACAATATTATAGACCTTCGATATAATCTCCCTGCTTGTCTATACACGATTGCCATCGTTTTGGGAGCGCTTGAATGCCACATAGGACGCCATCTTTGTTGAGTTCACGGATACTTCGGCTCACTTCTTCATTAAGTATATTTAAGTTGGGAAAACGGATCCCTCTAAGTGGTTCCTTCAGTTTTGGAAATAAATCAAAGTCCGGAGGACTTAAATCCGGCGAATACGGTGGGTGTTTGAGGCGTTCCCATCCATATTTCTCCAAAAAAGCGACGACTGGTGCTCCGATATGCGGCCGCGCGTTATCGTGCAATATGGACACACCATTTTGTAACATTCCTGGTCGCTTTTTACGGATTTCTGGTCGCAATTTTTTGGCAAGGAATGTTTTATAGTAATCCTCGGTTACACTACTGCCAATTGGAACTCGATCAATGACAATTATCCCAAGTTTATCGTAAGCAAAAATCATCAACCGTAACCGTAGAGGGTCGGCCAGAGCGAGGGTTGTTATCAATACTTATACGACCATCACGGAATCGCTGAAGCCATCTTTGCACCGTACTACGATCCACAGTATCCGTTCCACACAATTCATTTAACGCGGCATGAATTTCAGGCACTGTTTTACCATGAATCGTTTCGATTTTAATGTATGCGCGTTGCTCAAAAACAGAAATGTGAGCCGACGAATTGTTCTCACTTTCATTATCGCTCTCACACATCATCATACTTTACTAAAACAACTAAAACTGAAAACACACGTGTTCGTTACTTCAAGCTACAAACTGATACTAAAATCAGCTGATAATATCACATTGCAAGACAGCTAGAGCGCGCTGTGCATTACTTTTGGGACAACCTTCGTATATTTTGAGGCAAATGTGAAAATACACATAATAACCATTTATGGGGAAAATGTGAATTCACAATATTTTTATTTGAATAATGTACGATATTTATATAATTTATTTTCAATGAGTTTTTAACTTAAATAAAATATAACAATTTATTATTTAGCCCGTCCGCCACCCTTATAATAACCTACGCCTACGGACATGAGCAAATAATAATTTAATTAAATTGTCTAATTAACAAATATTATTTTAATACAAAAAATACATAATAGCCATCGATGTCTGTTTTGGTCAGCGATGAAAAAATAAATGAAATCTTCAAAACGATTAACGAATTGGATATTTTATTTTTTACATTTCGTGTTTACGACGGAGAATTGCTGTATTAAAAAGACTTAAATATTTCAAGAAAAAAAATGATTAAAATATTCTGAAAGCAGTGGCGTAGCGAATTAGTTTTTTTTTGAGCCGTGGCTTCATTAATTTTTGGTGGTGGTGGTGGTGGTGGTCGATTTGTTAAATATTATATTGTTTGTACATTGTAAACTTGAGAGTAAGATTAAATTGAGTTAAAATATAATCTTTTATTCTAAAATTTGGAATATCGGGTGATTACTATGACGGATTCACGGCTATAGATTGATTAAATTATGTAGTAATAGTTAGGGCAAAGGACTTTTCTATAAAGCATTTCCATATTTGTTTTGTACATTAACGATAATAGCAAAGTACGAAATAAATAAGTTTCATGCTTTCACATAGCTTATTTTGACATTTTATACTTATAGAAGCATATTTTAAATAATTTATCATTCTATCATTCTATTTTTTTAAATACAACCAAAATATTATTGTGTTTAAAATTATAAATATTATGATTATTTTCTAATTATATAATATGATTTTTCTTGAAACATGTCGACAGGGTCACCGATTAGATTAATTTTATTTTTAAACAGTAAACAGGAATAATTATTTTTTTTTTTAGGATCAGAAGAAGAATTTTCAAGAAATTAAATTTCGGAAAAAAAAATTGTATACATTTTTAAATAAATTACTTTAAAAAATATATATATAAGCATATTTTTAATACATATTATAGGGTTTTTAAGTGCATAAATGATTGCATATTTAGTGCTTTTTTAGTGGTACAAGTCCTCTGCCCTAGTAATAGTATACCATAATGTGATCCCAGCGTTATAAATACATAAACACGGTTTATAAATATATTATTATCATCCATACATTCCCATTTTCCTGTAACGACTATTTTTTTTAACACAAAGTACGACTTTTAATGGAACTCCTGTCTAATTCTCAAGCATTTCTGTTAAGTTTAACAATTTTACCAAAGAGTGATTACGATTTACGATTAGATGTATGAATAAAACTTAAATCACAACAGACAAATACAAATTTTAAAAAGTCAATCAATATAAAATAATAAATAAATAAAATAATTACTATATATTATTTGCTGATTCCTTGTCTAGATGCCCATATGTTTAAAATATCTTCATTTTTAAAATAGTATTGAAATATTCTAGAGTTTTCTTCTAATGTAACACTAAAGCTTTCTCCCGTTCAACCTTTAAAGAAATTTTATTTGGTACCCCAAAAGTACTGATTTTTAAACCTTTATAACCTTTTAACCTTTTACAAGAAAGATAAACAACATGACATGATTTTTCATGCATAACAAAGGATATATTATAAATGCAAATATACTTTTGAACGCGAATAAATATTTTTTTAACCCTATGAGGCACACATTTTTTTGAAAATTGTTTTCTTGGAGAATATTAAATGCTAGTACTCATATAAAAAAGAAATAAATAATAGGTGGTTTCACTATAATACCCCAATAAACCAAAGGGTTTAAAAACAATACACAAATAATAATTACACCCTAGGTTCGCATAAAGTTGAATCGTAATGGTGTGTGATTTTAAATTATTGGCAAAATATAATTTCACATAGTTATGTAATATAACATTAATTTCACGGACATAAAGAGAAACTAAGTTATTTAAGCAGCTATTCCTGAGAGCAATTTTCATTGTCATATGAAAACGCTTATAACATAGCCCATAAAAAATTGTTATCATATCAATTCTAAATTATATCTATTGAAAAATGTACCTCATCAAATAGGACTTCCATACTTTCATTATAAAAAAGCAAAACAGAATCATCTACAAAACTATAAATATCACCTTATATACTAACGTTAAGAAGACCATTAACATAAATATTAAACAGTATAGGGCCAAAAACAAAACGTGATGGTACACCAATTTATATGTTAATTACACCACAAAACTCACTTCGGAAAAAGAATTTACTAGTCTAATGAGAATTCATTCCTATTGACATCCTAGGGTTCACGTGTTCAAATCCGAATTTCAAAACGGTGTTTCACGCGGTGTCGAAATAAAAAAGAACATAATTTTGAATCTTCAAAAGCATACTAATGCGCACGATATTGGAAGCGACAATGCCAAAATCATTACATATATTTAATTAGCAAACATTCCGAAAATTGTTATTAGTTATAAAAAAAAATATATATGTATTATAAGGGTAATAAAATTAAGTTTAATTCAATTTTAAAGCCCTGATACCTATTTTTAATTATGGCTAAATACTTGAGTAAATTGTCTAAAATTTTATTGTTTACATACTTCTCGATAGGTAAAAGTGTTAAACAATACAAATCTGATATGAAAGTTTGCGAGATACCGTGTATAGCAGCAGTTCAAACGATGAATTTACGATACGGTGTCGATATCGACCGGACTACGTAAAACTCGCCGTAAAATACGAACGTACTTGGCCGGCGGACCAAAACAGGTTTGCCGCGCGCAGGTCGTCGTTAATTGGCTAACAAAAATGAAAAGAAATTGATATACAGGGCTGTATCAAATATGCACCTTGTACCCAGTGTTGTAGTGTTCCGTCGGTTTATCCGTATACATGTGTTCACTACTATAATATTTTTTCATTGCATTAAAATTGTTGCGATTTTTTTTTTTTAAATATTTTAATAGATATGAATACTTCAGATGAAAAGTCGCCACAACTTGTCACACCAAAGAAAAAGAATCCTATGGGGAAAATAAGTGAAAATTGTTTTTTAAAATTGCAAAATAATATTGAACTATGGTATCGTACTTATGTTACCACATACTAAAATCTTATTTTATATGGGTCAAAATAAAAATAATTTTTTTTTTTATTTTCCCCAATATCAATAGGTATTGAGCAATTTGATTCTCAATTCATATAACTCTATTTTAAAAAAAAATCTTGCGCATAAAAAGATTAAACTCTAAATACTATAAATAAATCTTATTCAATTCGTTTTTCAATAATATTAATATTTCAAATACAATATATATTTCTTTAATAATATTTGTTTAGTGTTGTTCCGATTTCCCCGATTATCCTATATTTGTTCCCAGTTTTTCACATTTTTGAGAAAATCGAAAAACGATTTTTTTAAAGTAACTTCCCGGTGAAATTTCTATTTAAAAAAATTGCTATCAACTAAAAGTTAGATCGAAATTGCTAGAAAAAAATTTGGCTACAGTAAAAAAAATTAAACATTTATGTAAAAACATAAGCTTCTTCGCTCCACTCAGAATCTAAAATCAATATTTGATTATCATTGTTATATCCTGATATATTCCATATTCAAAAGGTTTTAGAATTATTTGATGTGCTATTAGTTGTATATTTATATTTTTTCCAAGGCTATTTAACATTGCTTTTGTTATTAGATATTTTATTATGATAATATATCTTTTTAGCTTTTTTAATCAAAATATTAATTCAATTTCTGTATTTGTTATAGTTTGAAGTTTATATAATACTATATAAGTTTTTGATTTTTTTAACACACATTTTACCTCTATGTCTGATAAAAACAATAATTCGAATGTGATAAGAATAATGTAAAAATTGNTCGAGCGACCAACACTCAGCCATATCGACAGGTAACAATGTGAAAAACTGATCTTCCACTGTTGCCAGTTCATAAAAAAATACAAGTAATTTCGATGGTCTCTTCTCCGCATGGGGTGCGAAGCACGAGGGTCTGCGGCAAAAAAAACCGGTTTTCAATGTGTATAATATAAGTACCTAGAGTGGTAGAGACGGCGTGACTACACGTGAACGATAATATTTTCATGGCACATTTTCGGCTGTGACCTGAGCTGTTTTGTTTACAGCGGATAAAACATAATTAAAATTGTCANTTATATAATACTATATAAGTTTTTGATTTATTTAACACACATTTTACCTCTATGTCTGATAAAAACAATAATTCGAATGTGATAAGAATAATGTAAAAATTGAATACTAGTCGAGCGACCAACACTCAGCCATATCGACAGGTAACAATGTGAAAAACTGATCTTCCACTGTTGCCAGTTCATAAAAAAATACAAGTAATTTCGATGGTCTCTTCTCCGCATGGGGTGCGAAGCACGAGGGTCTGCGGCAAAAAAAACCGGTTTTCAATGTGTATAATATAAGTACCTAGTGTGGTAGAGACGGCGTGACTACACGTGAACGATAATATTTTCATGGCACATTTTCGGCTGTGACCTGAGCTGTTTTGTTTACAGCGGATGAAACATAATTAAAATTGTCCACCTGTTTACAATTCAGTATTTCACACACACAAATTTTAGGTCTCTGATAAAATGATATCTGTCAGCAAAAAATTCTATCTTATCAGTTGATATTTTTCTTTGAATATTTACGCATGTACAATGCATATATCTGCATATTTATACACGTATGTGATGTATATATATATATATATATATGTGTGTGTGCTATGCACATATACATATATATCTCACAATCCACAAACAGATATATGAAACGCGTATTTAGTATCCACATACAATAGGTAGAATGACTGCCGTAAAAAATTAATTTTAACGCAATCCCACGAGCCGTCACCACATATCGCTTTTATTATATTTTGGTACAAAATTATTTTATATTGTATAAATTATATTAAAAATTTGTTTATTTTTTTTATTTTTAATTATTACATAAATAAATGTACTAAGTAGAGACGATAAAAGTACATATTGATACAATTTTTGTTTCACACAAAATTGCTAATTACCTACCTAACCTAATAATATATAAAAATACCTAAACCTATTGCACAGAATAAGACACACCTAGATATTTGATTAATTATCCCTAATTAAGTATATTATTAGATACCTAGATACCGAGTAATCGAGTAACTGTAAAATTATATCCAAATAGTGACGCAAACACCACATAAGAGAATAAAATCGTTCGAAAAACTATAATAACGTAATGTTAAGAGAAATAATATTAGATGTTCAACTTATGCTTGTGCAAAAAAAAATAGTATTTCAAATTACCACTGTACCTAAACGATTATTAGTAAAAAAAATTTGATAATCTAAATAATTGTTTAAAAAAATCAAAACTGCCATAATTTTACAACCAAATGATGAAACAACAAAAATTATACTTAAAACGTAATAATAATGACGTGTTGTACCTGTAATTATGATTGAAATGGTTGTCGTCCCGTCGAAATTTCGCACTAAATACTAGTGTTTATTTTCTTAAAAATATCAACGTTCCTGAAGAAGCTTCGAAATACGAATGATAAAGGACACAAGCACACGCAGTCACAATATACTCAGGGTAGGTCGTTAGGTAACCTTGACAACATTGGTGTAGGTAGGGACAAAAAAAAAACCGGTTTTCAATGTGTATAATATAAGTACCTAGTGTGGTAGAGACGGCGTGACTACACNGACAGGTAGCAATGTGAAAAACTGATCTTCCACTGTTGCCAGTTCATAAAAAAATACAGGTAATTTCGATGGTCTCTTCTCCGCATGGGGTGCGAAGCACGAGGGTCTGCGGCAAAAAAAAACCGGTTTTCAATGTGTATAATATAAGTACCTAGTGTGGTAGAGACGGCGTGACTACACGTGAACGATAATATTTTCATGGCAAATTTTCGGCTGTGACCTGAGCTGTTTTGTTTACAGCGGATGAATCATAATTAAAATTGTCCACCTGTTTACAATTCAGTATTTCACACACACAAATTTTAGGTCTCTGATAAAATGATATCTGTCAGCAAAAAATTCTATCTTATCAGTTGATATTTTTCTTTGAATATTTACGCATGTACAATGCATATATCTGCATATTTATACACGTATGTGGTGTATATATATATATATATATATGTGTATGTGCTATGCACATATACATATATATCTCACAATCCACAANACAGCGGATAAAACATAATTAAAATTGTCAACCTGTTTACAATTCAGTATTTCACACACACAAATTTGAGGTCTCTGATAAAATGATATCTGTCAGCAAAAAATTCTATCTTATCAGTTATATTTTTTTTTTGAATATTTACGCATGTACAATGCATATATCTACATATTTATACACGTATATGGCATATTCCACAAACAGATATATGAAACCACACATTTAGTGTGTTTATATTATATTATTATTGACCTTGTATGGCGTCGACAAATATAACGCACATACATTGTGCTATATAGCCGAAAGGTCCTTGAATTCTTTGGGATGATGAGAAGAAGGTCACAATGGACAATAACATAATGCACCGCATAGGGTCTTGGGCACGTTTCCGATATTTATCACCGGACGGGTCCCCACGTTGGCTCGGTGAGGAGCATAGCTAATGCAAGAATACGGGTATTTTTTCTCTCACAAAAACGTTCGTTTTAAAAAACGTCGATTTATTTTGGAAATTATAAATTATAACACACGTTGTACCTACAATGATGAAAAAATGTATTGTATGTTTATAATAATGTTGTTCATTTTAAAACTATGTGAACTTATATTTTTTTTTTCTCTAGTTTGACGATAATATAATATTAGACATTTACATTAATATTATATTTTTTATTCGGAAAGCCGTGGTAAGCCTTTTGGTGACTTCATTTTTACACTCCCCCCCCCCCCC
>CABPRJ010000998.1:157381-274219 GCA_902439185.1 Cinara cedri | reverse complement strand
TTTTCCCTTCCCCCCCCCCCCATCACTTATGACATTACTTGATTTGGAGGGTGTTAACGTCCTCCTTCAAATGTATTATTTATTAATTTTTGATTAGGTATACGTAATAAACGTTACTAAGGCCCGTTCTTACCAAAAACTGATAAACTCTGTTTACAGGAAACTACGGTTATCGTAAATCGTAATCCAAAGATTAATCTCGGTTCATAAACGAGTGCGTTTCACATTGATAACAGGGTTTTTAATAAACAAGTTTTCAATAAACCTAGGTTATGTACTAAACTACGATTATATGGTAGATAGCGAACTGATAATCATTGATAATGTGATAATGAGTCATGTTGATTAATTTATACAATTAATACAATTAATTTATAGTTTAGTTTTGTTAGTTATACAATTTCAAAATTAAAATTAAAAATGTATTAAAAAGAAACAAAGAGAAAATCTATACCAAGCCACGGAGAATGAACTTTTTATTGATCTTGAACAGCAGAACTATGAAATGATAGAAAATAAAAAAAAACTGATGCTATTAGTAGTCCAGCTAAGCAAAATTGGTGGAGAATAGTTGCGAAATTTTTTCAATTTCACATCTACCGTGGAAATAAGTCTAAAAAAATAATAATAATACGTAATGATTGTAACAAATCTATAAACCGAATTTATAGCTGATAATCTAGCAAAAGTGGTCAGTTCTCTTATAAATGCGGTTTATAGTTAATTGCTTTTGGTGAAACTCATCGTTTCAGCTATCGGACGTTTATTTGATAAGCGGGGTTTTATAACCAGATAAACTAAGTTTATAATTGTGGTGAGAACGGCACTAAGTCATATTTGCGATCTTCTAGTTGCCGAACAATATTTTGATGAAAAAATCAATGAATTTTGTTTCGAAATATAAAGTCGAGTGTAACCTAGCAGAATTTTTTTTTTTTTGTAATTTTTAAAATCAAATTTTGACGAAAATCGTAAATATCACGGCCTTTCAATACATGTATACAGGAACTTTGTTTCAAATCGTTTTTCATTATCAGTGGTTTGTCATTGGTTACAGATATACAAGCTCGTATACAGGTAGGGGGTAAAAATTCAACTTCCCCTAACATATTTAAAATAGATAAATATGTATAATGTAACAAAAAGTGACTACAAGTTCATGTATTAAAAATATTTCAACCCCGCCCCCTCCGAAAATTGATCCTGAATACGTGCTTGCAGGTATAAAATATATAATTTTATATATCCTACATTTCCCACTATCCACCTACAACAGTGGCTACACAGAGTCGTATCGCGCCATCGGGCTACAACTATTTCAGTGCTCCCTCCTTCACATTTTCTCCACACTATCTCTTAAAAACAATGTCTAACTGTGTATTTAATTCTATTATTTTTACAAATGGTAGTACTTACATTACTGCTGCAACTTAAAAATTAGTAAACCTACAAGCAGTGTTCTGTAATAATATTTTTTAAATAAAATTAGTTTTCAAAAAGACACACGTAATATAATTGATAATAAACCCTATCGTTTTCGTAAATAAAATGTAATTGTTTTTCATGATTGTATATTATTTTGGCCACCTGATGTTATTACACTGAGGTCACATATTATTTATAAAATATAACACAACCACTGGTCAACACACACATTCTTGCAGCGAACGGATATCGTTATGGATATATTTAACGACCTTGAAGTTAACTCCATCAAGTTGTCCGATTGAATTTAAACCTACGCCAATATTTTGCAAATTAGTTACAAATAATTGTAAATTGGTTTTTACAATTTGTAAATTGCACAAAAAGTCGTAAATTCGATTTTTAGTTTCCACCGTTATGCTCTAATATAAACTCGCGGCATCCAGCAACTAGCCGTCAACATAAAAAAACAAATATTAGAAAACATACAAATGTACCTAATTTATGAACCAGTTATAATAGAAATATAACTATAGATACTCCTCGGGTGGAATATAGTGATGATGAAATAACAAGAATTATTTTGTTAAAATAAATATGCCATTTTACAATCAGTAAAATTAAAAACAATAAATGAATTTTGGTTATATAATTTACAATACATAGAGTTATTTTGTAAAATTAATTTACATGGCTCACCAAAAAAAAAAATCACGTCTAAATTCTAATGTTCTAATCTAATTTAAGAGGAAGGGGTATGTGCGATTTTTGAAAATGTAAATACGTGGTGCGCAGAATAAAAATGATTGGGACCCATATCTGTTGATTGTCCATGGTATACATTCAAATGTATAGTTTCCATGGAACAACAAAATACCTAGGATTTCTAATCATATTGTTCATGAAGTCAAATAAGTAATACACACATTTTTTCATGTAATACCTTAAAATATGGAAAACTGGGGAAATATATTGTACTTCACTGAATTATTAATTGCAAATAAAATATTTTTACTGTAATAGGTAATTTTTAGTATTAATTATTTTTACTAAATTTCTCAAATAAATTTCAGTGAATTTATATTATAACTTATAAGAACACAAAATTGAAGTTTTTAGTACTTTAGTAGACATAAAAACAATAAATACTCCACAGTCAAATTTTCACATATATAACCTATATTATCCTTTATTTAACAAAATAATTATAATTTCGATTTTTGATTATGGTAAAACAATAAATTACCACAACAATATCATATAATATATACATAATTTGTTCATTAAACAAACATTATGATTTTTAACTTTATACATGTTTATATAAGATATATACTTATAATTAATTTAATTTATACAATATATATTTTTAATTACATAATTTCATAAACAATGTTGCTAATATTGATTCATTGAGCAGCTCTTCAATATTAATATAATACAATATTTTACTATTATTAACAAACATCAGTGCAATAAGACAATTCAAATTAATAAAATCAACTTAAAATAGATGTATTCAATTTATTATTGCTTTTTTTTAACATAGAATATAATTTTTTATTGAAATAAATAATACTGTGATTTAAATATTAAGTACATAATTGAATTTGTAGACAACACAACTTTAAATTTAGGTATAGTATTAACCAAAACCACAATGCTTAATAAATAAAATGATTGCATACATAATACCACATATTCTATTTAGAAAATAATAGTTTCAAAAAGAAAAAAAGAGATCTCAATTTAAAAATGATACTATTTAAACGATTAATTAAAATTACTTAAATTTGTTCAGTTACAGTGTTAAATATTCTGTTTTTATCATTGTATTTCATTATCTACGGACGGATTTTAATGATACATTTACATACTTACAATTTTAAATAAAAATAGGTCAAATTAGTTAATATAATGAAGTTTCTCGTTAACAAAATAAAAGTTTCAAAGTAAATGTACCTATCCAATAAAACACTAATAAAGCCTTTTTTCTTTCTTCTTTTACTTGAATCCTTATTCTATAAAACAATTGATTGTAATGCGTTATATAATTTGTATAACCTAGTATTAAGATACAATATTAATAATAATAATATAAATATATACAGATTATCCCAAAAAAAGATTTACTTATTTAAAATGTTGAAGTAATGAAATTTACATTACTTTCACCATTTTAAAATAGAAATTATTTGTAGGACATATATTAATAATATATATATAAATATATATATACTATTATGTATAAAACTTTTTAAATGGTAACAAGTCTCTTAATATATTTTATGACATATTAACATTCATACATATATATATATATGCATTTATAATAAAACATTTAATTAGGTAATTGTAAGTGTCATGATGCAGAATTTAATAATGTTAATATTTGTTAATGTTTTGAAAAAAAATATATATGACCACATAAATATACATCAACTAAAAAAAATAAAATAATTATTTAACCTACATTAAAATTAAATAAAATTAAAAAATAATAATAATTGAGCTGCCCATTAGCTATAATATAACACAGCCATAATTGTTGGTTGCTATTGACATATTAGCTTTAAAGATGTATAATAATTATTAAGTCAATATAAAAATGTGATCTATCAGGTACATGTGTAAACATCTAGGTATCATATACATCATTATTATATTGGTACAACACTGATAGCTCTGATTTTTGTTTCCAACATCCAATGAGCATATTATTGCTGATATTAAGTAGTTTTTTTATTACAAGAATAGTGATAAACTTAATAATTGGTGGATGTCTTAGTTTTGGATACTGATATTCCACGTTCTCGACGTTTTTGGGACCTTTGATGGTGATGAGAATGATGATGTCTGTATTTATTATGGATTTGATTATGGTGGTAATAATGATTTTTATGGTGCCGTTTCCTACGTTTGTGCTGTTGTGTCTTACGATCCATATTAGAGTTACAAATATCATGGCGATCCTCAACATTGTTCATTAATGACGATGAAGTTGATTGTGAATTAGTACTATTTGATGAAGACAAACTTAATACTGAACCCCAGTCAATGGACATAACTGTTGTTGTATTACTATTACCTAATAATGGTAAAGTATTATTGTCACATTGGCTACCCCCCATAGTCAATTCTGTATGTCTTTTATTATTATAACTGCCATCATAGATTTGATTTTCCATAAGTGGAGAATTAGAACTGTCATCTTCTTCATCTTCCTCATCATCATCCTCCTCATAATCGTCTGAAATAAGATAATTATCACATTCTTCCACACTTCCATTTAATTGATAATATTGAAGATGATGATTATTTAACTCTAGATTAGATGTCATTCCTGGGACATGACTATGGTGATGTTCTTTCATGTCCTCATCCTCATCATAGTAGTATTCATCATCCACACCAGAATCTATCGAATCTGAGGTACTACTACTGCTGCTGCTGCTACTGCTACTATTATGTTCAACAGCCATCTCTGTTCGGCCATTTCTGTATTCAGTAGGGTAAGGTGTTGGAGATCGTCTATTGATATTGTTATTATTATTCTGATTATGTGGTTGTGAGACTTCAATTCGTTGATGATGTTGTGATGCAGATGATGTAATTGGGGTACAACAACGACGTTGTTGAGCTTGTGCTGCTTGTGCAGCTTCTCGTGACATTTCACGTTCAATCAATCTCAATGTATTACAGATAAGAACAGACCTCCGTAGTCCAGTCTCACAACTTTGTTGAGAACTGCCATTTCCAGAACCTCCACTTGATTTTCCTAATTTTCGCATTGAAGCATCAAAAACTGCAGCTCTTCGTCGTCTGTAACATTGTGTGGATGGTACACAAAGACCCAATTCACAGCACTCTGGTTCATTGTTAGTTCTCTGTTGAATTGTAGTTATACAACTACCACCACTACCCAAATCCAAATAACACTTTCCATTTGTGTCACATTTAATAGTTTGTTGTTGTTGATGATTTTGGGTCCAATGGTTCTGAGTATGATGTTGAGATGATGATAAATTTGATAAAGATGATGAGTTTGAAGAATTTGTTACACTGCTACCATTTGATGAGGACATAGTGGATAAAGGGGACAAACTACCAGCTGGTAGATATTGGTCATTATCGTCTTCATCATCATCATCATCATCATCGTCGTCATCGTCGTCATCGTCATCGTCGTCGTCGTCATCTTCATCATCATCGTCCTCAAGACTGCAATCTGAATCTTCAGTTACAGCTGCTATGGCTGCTACAATTGATGAGGTTGCAATCTCATCATCTAGTCGAGATGCTGTGTCCAATTGTTCAACGATAAGTTCATTTTGTAATAGATCTTCATTATTGATCATACGTCTGGCTATTTTGGGAATATGATCATCTAATGAAGAAGATAATCTTCTTTTACAAGCGCTTGATTCACTGCCAGTTTCATGTGACATACTTGTGTTCGCTGTTGTCATAGAAGGAACATGAATACCCATGTTGTTCAGTAACAGAAAGCTATTCTGCTGACAAAAAAAAAAAAAAAAAATTAATGAACTAATTGATTAAACTATGTAATAATAATGATAAATAGGTAGAAAATTTAGTACAGAATATGTGCACAAAATTGAAACGAAATAAAAATGAAATATTTCTAGATTGTAAACTTTGCCTAAAGTTATTGGTACCTATTATAGTTACATAATAATTAAAACTTCGATTTGATTATTTAAATCATTAATAGGTATATTAATAAAATTATTCAATTCGATTTCACTATAGTTACCTATCGTTATTCTTTATAATTTATCAATATCTTTTATGGAATAAATTTTTTACAATGAATTTGTCACAATTGGATTGAGTAATAGTCGTTTTAAACATTTCAATAACCACTATAACCTATCATAATATGACGGGCATAAAACTAGTTTTTAAAATATACAGTGTGGCTCTTTTATAATGAAGCAGTAATTACCTAGGAGGATTTTAGGTGAATTTTAGTTTTGTTTGTTTTAAATCATTATAGAACCATTTTAGATTTTTTTAACAGTTTTAACTTTTTTACCCATACCTCATACATATTTTCTATCATACTAGTGCCGTAGTAACATTTCAATACAAAGTCAACTAGTACTTAAAATTTAAGGTCTAGTATTAATTATTTAAACTATTAAAATAAATCAACAAACAAAATGTATAATAACGGGTACCTACAATTATTTTATTGCACCAGTAAAATTAATACTGTGATTTATTTTCAGTTTAGAACGCGGATTTGTATAATACCGAAGAATCTCGAATCTCGATTATCCGAACCTCCGTTACATGAACCCCTCTATTATCCAAACTACAATATTAGCGTCCGGACGCTCTGTTATCCGAACGTCAAAACTTGTTGAAGCACTCGAACACCCGCGGCCTGGCCTAACCGATTTTATAATTGTCACAATTTATTATTAGTACATGCATATATAAACATACATCATACATAATATATTATGTATGCACGTGTGTTAACCGTTAGTAGATAATCGAGACACGATGTGATTATCAAACGCCAATACGCGTTGAAAAAATTTCGTCAAAAAAATATAAACATACGATGTTCCTATTTACCTACTTTGTGATTATACATTTCTAAATACATAATGTAATTCTAATACAAAAATAATAAATATTTAATACATAATAATATATAATATATAATTGTATATCTTTAAACAATTTCCAGTATCCGAAGGTACATGGGTACATAGGCGCGGTCCCAGTATGTTCGGATAATCTCAATTTATCCTCGGTTCTACGTTTCTACAAAAAACCAGTAAACAAAACGTCCAATACGGGTTTAATCGATTACAAAGTGAAACCTTTAAACATATTTCACTCAGAATTTTACGAAAAAATGTTTACCAAAATACGCTGTTAAAAAAAATTAGAAAATATAAGTACTCTATAACAACCAATTTTTATTCTTTTAAACATTAAATTCAAATTTCGTATTTTGAATCACAATATCACGCAACGAATTTCGTGTTTACTTAACATATTGTACAATTATTTAGAATAACAAGTAAATAATATGCAATTGCATACAAATTCTCTATCTAATTATTTCCTGCTATTACATTAAAACTAAAAATCTTCTAGTCGATACACTTAACCATGCTTTATTAACGCGTTCTTAGTAAAATAATAAAATCAAGAGAGGGAAAACTACCTACATACAGATAATTTAAATTTTATTTTTAGGACTTTACGATAAAAATACACGTCCTACTTTAATAACTACTGGCAAAGAAAAATAAAAAACATTTTTGACATTTTAACAATGCAATGTGCCTACAAAATGATATTCAATGTACACAATTATTAGAACTTCTGGATATTGATTGATGATGATTGGTTATTTTCAAAAAAAAAAACGTTCGGGAATGACATAAAAACTTAATAAAAAATATTTCTATACATTTGTTTTTCAAGTATCTAAGAATATTACTGACGATATAAATCTCTTCTGAAATAGAACACATTCCCTATTCTACCAAATTCAATGGCCTGGTAAACGATGTTTCGGTAACACAATATAGTAAAGCTCACAACAGAAATGTGAGAAAAGAGGTGGCTCACCATTTCGCTTCAATTTTAAAAATTTACTTGAAGTTTGGATAATGTAACCGATTACGAAAAATTGCATAATTTGTAACATTTTATTTATTATAATCTTTTTAAAATATGATCGTAGGTAATGTGAATGCACATAATTATTATAATCAACTTTACCGAACTCATAACGAAAATGAAATATTAATCAATGACAAATAAATTAAAATATTTAAAATAGATAATAATTTTAAGCCGTAATATATTATAAATAAAACAAACTAGCCGCGTTTAGGGGGGGAAAAAAATTCTTACATGGTTTTCGCACGAGCGTCGTATTATTGCAGAGTTTCTTTGAAGTTATCTGATACCGGACTTTCCATTCATATAATAATCACCGATACTCATAACGCGATACTAAGATTATTATGTATAAATAAACACCGAACGAAAATAAAAATAACTTTAAAAAAAAATTATAGTAATAATACAATTTAAAAATGCGACTAGATATATTTATTTTAAGTTGACGGCGTTGTTATGCGTATAATATTATTATAATATTATGGGCCCGTCCGTGTCGCTCCGTGGCATACCAGCAGCGCCACCTAGTTACCGGTCGTCTGTAAAGAAACGATCGTTGTACACCTCGTATAGATGGCGTTGAAGCGCACGTACGTGGAACGAAACGAATTTTATTTTCCACACGGGACTAGATCGCAGGTACGTACACCGATGTCAGATATCGTGTATTTCCGAATCGCACAAATTCGAAAGAGATCTCGTTGTCCGGACCGAAACGAATTTTTATTTCGAAACGAAAACAGGGACGAAACGGGGGGGGGGAAACAAAACAAAAGCAATAAATCATTTTATTTTATCGCGGAATATTCGACGGACGTTTTTCGTCGGCTCGCCCCGATCGGTGGCGGCAGCATCGGGAAAGAGGGTTGACGATGCGCGCTTAACGGACGTACGAGTGGAATAGGGGTTAATGTCGTACCGGTTTCGCGTCGTCATCGCATTACCCTCTAACCCACCTACACTCGTCGGGAGGAACAACGACGCCGTTGGTTCGTCGACGACAAATTATTATTTCGCTGCGCTCGTACCTCCCGTGTGGGATTGTGTGATCGATACATAAATACAAGTATGTGCCCATTTGACGTATTACACAAAACGTGAAATTACACCGTCGAAAATACAAAATAATTATTATTATCATTTCTCTACTCACCCTCTTTCCCCTCTGACCCCCCCCCACCGAAACCGTAGTGGCGCGACCGTCCGTAACAAGTGGTCGGGGTACGGACACGACGGTGGTCGCCGCCGCCGCCGTCGTCGGGCCCCGCCGTCGTCGACACGAACCGCGAAAATAATAATAGGCGAGTAAAAAAACCGCTGCAGGTAGGTTAGGTTGGGCACGGGCACGAAACGTTGCCGAAACTATTACGGGGACGGAATGAAAGAAAGAAAAAAAAAATATTATTATTACTATTATGTTATTCGTTCGACTATGGCGATTTCGCTTCGAGTCTCTTTCTCTCTGCCACTGTCGCCGTCTCTCTCACTCTCTCTCGCTCGCTCACTCACTCACTCACTCACTCGCTCGCTCGCTCTCTCTCTCTCTCTCTCTCTCTCGCTCGCCAAAGTCCGCTATTATATTATTCGTTACGCGGCGGCTGTTGCTCCGTGTGTTGTTAACACACTTTCTCCGCATAGTTCTTCCGCTAACAGCCGCCGCCGGTACCAACCTACCTATACGCGCATATACAACAACAACAACAACAATAAAAATATACGTTGCTTTCTATTTGCAAAAATCATACGGAATAAAATCATAATGCGCTGGACGGAATACACCGCCGCCGACACGGCAGCAGCAGCAGCAGCCGCAGCTACCACGACCACCGCTGATAATTAATAATAATTACAAAAAGAACCGAAAACTCGTACCTGCGCATACTACCGATATTTTATTCGCGAGGGGCAACCTCTCACCCTCCCCCTCCCCTCCCCGAAGCGTTCGGGAAAACGAGAAAACAATTACTATCCGCCACCCCCACCCTTTTGGGTTGGGGTATTTTCCGGGGCCGACCGACGGGTTTATTAATGCGTCGCGCCCGCGGGGTAACGTCGTCGCTCGGGGAAGGAAAACGACAGGAAAAAAAAAAATCACGATCGAGGAGATATCATTACGAAATACTCGACGACCAACCCGCGTTACGTACGGGGTACGTACCTACCCCGCCGGGTAATCGCGCGATCTAAAATACCGCGGATGTTTTTTTTTTTTTTTTCTTTCAGCGACGTTTCCACGATCGCGATATATTATTTTCGTTGATATTATTATTATACCTACGGGTGTACTTGTAAAATTAAATTAAATTATTTATAAAAAAAAAAAAACCGTTTTCGAGTGGTTAATCGATATAGGTACCTATTGATTCGGATATCTCTTAATACGTGACACACTTTTTTTTTTTTATATACGCATTAAAAGAAATATCGGAAAATTGTTAATTTTCTGTATGTATGTAAGTATCGTAATAATATATAATAGGTGTTAAAAAAAAAAAATTAAAAATTAAAAAAAACGGCAAGTAATAGTAAATAGGTGGAAAAACGAGAAAAATATAACAATTACAAACCAACTATGACCGTCCCCGTTGTCATAGTAGTACAACAATACGTGTAGACGAAAACGTATTCGTCGTTATATTATTACTGGCATCGTCATTATAATATACTGGAATAGCATGATTTTTTTTGTTTTTTTAAATTTTTGTTGAATAAAAATGCGCGGTAGACAAAACGATAACGGAAGAACCGATACTACACGATATTTCGTGTCGTCCCGCGCACATGTCTACGGCACGGACCGTTGTCAACCGCCTGGCGGCGGCGTCGGCGGCGGCGGCGGCGCGGCAGTTGGCGGGAACTTTGAATCGCCACGGGTTTCGTACGCTCGTCGTAACGTATTCTTCGTACACGCGCGCGCGCCCCCGTAACAGTATCTCCCCGACCGAACGTCATTTCGGTTAATCCCGTACGTACGACTCTCTGGTAAATGCGCGTTTAAATAATACACGATCCCGGGTGTCGTAGTAGAAAAAAAAAACAATGAACAACTAAAAGGCGGTATTGACTAACAACGTTACGCGCGGTTCGAGACACCTTTGCAGCCCCCGCCCCCCCAATGATCAAATAAACAATATTACTTCTAGAGGTGAATAATCGGTGGAAAAAATAAAATAAATAACCGAAAATATTAACGATTCTCACCGTCGAGTTGTCCTCGGCGCCGTAACTGTTGTCTTCGTCGTCGTCGTCCTCGTCATTCCACATCTTCATGCGAACGACGCGCGTCGGCTGCGGCTGGGGCACGTAATAATAATCCTGTTGCTGGTGTTCCTCGGCAACGGCCGGCGTGACCGCCGACGGCGGCAACAGTGGCGACAGGAGCCCGACAGTTGTCGTCATTGTGTCCGCGTACCGACGTAGTCCTCTGTCCTTGTCCGGTACTCGTTCTCTGTAGCGCTGTAGCTGCTGCTGCTGCTCCACCGATTGTAATAGTCTTCCCACTCGCGCTCTTCCTGATGGCCGTAATCGTAGAGTTGTCTCGTCGGTATCGGCGTCTGCGGCGCCGGGCCAACATCATACAATGTCAACGACGGTGATGATCGGGGTTTCCGTTCACCGGGTTTCCGCGTGAAACGTTGTCCCCGTTTAATGAGATGTCCACGCAAAGAGGAAGAGAAGTCGACGGATTCCCGTGAGGGTGCGTCGAAAGGGAAAAATGTGAACGAATTCGAAAAATCGCGGTTTTCCCCCGAGTGACGAGGGATACGAGATTCGGAAAGAAACTGAGAAATAAATGAAAAAGAAAAAAGAAACAGGCAAATACCCCAACAACAAGGTACGCTCGGAAATATGCTGCAAAAACAATAGGTGCTAACGATAGCGCGCGCAAAATCGGCCAGACGTGTAGTAAGACGATAATATTATTGTGTTATTCTGTGCGTTAAGGACGTGCCGCGGGAAAAACCAGCAGTACGCTACGGAACACAACGGCGCGTAACTCGTGAATAACACTACGACCGTCGCTATTGCTGACGACGCTGCTTTGCTGTTGCTGTTGCCCCCTTCTACCGCACCCCGCCCCGGCGCCCGTCGTCATGGCCCGCCCACCGCACGGTCACCCCATTACTCGTTTCAACGTCCTCCGCTCGTGTCACGCACGCGCACGATCGCGCCATACCCGCTCTCGTACACGCGCGCACACGGACGCGCTCACACGACCATAACTTTTATACACAAACGACTATTGTGTATACCTATACATTATTTCATTCCTCGTCCGCTCCTCGAGTACACTTCTCCCCGCCGCCGACTCGCCGTACCGTTACCCACCGCCACCGGCCGAACGCCATGGTACGGCGCGCGGGACGGTGGTCGGACGCAGATCGCCGCGCATATTTTCGTAACGTTCGTAACGCGGCCGCCGGCAGCGCGCTCTCGCCGGCAGCGCGCTCTCGCCGTCGCGCCGCGCCGCGTAAAGGCCGCGCGACGGAACGAGAAACGGCGGGATCGTCCCGTTTGTTGTCGAATGATAATAATAATAGTACCTTTGGTATATATATATATATATTTATGTATGGTTATGTATCGAAATGAGCGCGTTGCGGTGTGATACGACGGCGACGGCGACGCCATACACGGCGTGTGCTTTATCACCACGTGCCCGAACTCACGTATTGTAGGCGCGCCCGCCACACCGCACGCACACGGCGGCGGACCCAAGCACCGCGCTCCGGCTTTTTTATCCGTCGTCGCGATTACACATTACCATTGCGTTATCTCCGCGCGTTTATACGCCGTGTACGTACACGTGTGTACGCCCGCCCATCTGCGAGCCGATCTCGTCCGTACGACGTGTAACAATAACTATCGATTATTGTTGATTCACAGCAGAACGTGTTGTTTTTCCAAACGATCGCGAGAAATTAGCGCCTGATGTTTTATAAATAACCGACGACGGCGATTGCATTAATTTATCCGTCCGTCCTCGGCATTTCCCCGCGCGTGGTCCCCGATTCGGCCGATATTATATCGACCGGCAAATCGGACACATACCCGCGTATAATCCAAAGTACACACAGACATGGGCAGACTGGGATTAAAATTGTCACCGGGATTTAGATCTAGAGTGGCCGCATAAGTAAATTGTTCATAGACAAAAGAACGTCTATTGTCCCCGATTAATTGTTGGAACTACTTAAAATTTATAAGAGTGTAAACATGCTAAATGGGCCATACGTTTTGAAACAATTTTGAAACGTTTTTCCAAACTAGAAATGGCCGTGTCAACTGTAAGTTCACACCATCTCATATGCATTTTCCCAGTAAAAACTGTTTCGAATTTAATCAACTTCTCTAAAAACGGTCCTGCCGTAAATCGCGTCGACGTATTGAATTCTAAAAAATAAAACATTTCTTTTGAAATACCAGATTTCCCCACTTGTCGACACGAATTATTCCGATTTATATGTGTCGCACTTTCTGTAAACCCCGCAAGAGCCGCCACTGTAACGTTTATAAGCTACATGTCCAAATTAGGCACTGGCCCACCGAGAAGTTTCCCGGCATCCCGGCGGCCCAGTCCGCTCCTACGAGACAGATCTCGAATTGGAATGGGGGTACCGACTCAGCCAAGGTACCCATTTTAACTGATTTTTCAAAAACTATAGCCTACCTCTATTATATTTTTCTTTAGAACGGAACGCATGAGATGGTACATATTTTGCGTTTTTATAAAAAATGCATTTTCATTCGAATTTGAACTTTAAACGCTTACAAGAAAACAAAAAAAAAAACATCGAGTACCTAAATTACGCTGAATTATTTTGTGTCCGCAAAATTGGAACTCATGATAAACCCTGTGTTAAATTGTCGAACGTTTTTGCTAGGCTAAAATAATTTTAATCATATAAAACCGAATATGTTTCTAAAAAAACTCAACAATTTCAAATGGCTATAAACAACTGAAAAATTGCAAGAAAGTTTGAGAATTGTTCGGTGTCTAGAAAGATTTGTATACAAAAGACTAAATACCTACCGTAGAAGTGTTCAGTGAAATGTCCGAAAAATCTACGATTATTTTCCACTGAATTACACCAAAGATCGAATATAACAGAAACAATTATTGTGTAAATATGTTTAAATAAGTTTTTTTTAGGGTTTTCTCGTATTAAGAATAATCCAATGAAAATCAAAAAATAACCTCCGCATTGAACCGACTAGACAAAATGGTTTACTAGTAGAAACCAACAACTATGTAAAGTTGATGATTGGAGCCATTTTTGGTAAAAAAAATCGCTCACATACAGAAAAAATATTAAAATACGCATCAATGTATCATAGTAAAGCTCAACATAAAGTATACATTACATGTAAGCAAAATGTTATCCTACAATATTATTATCAATCGTTTTTTTTTTTTTTCGTTAATTACTATTTATTTCAAATCGGCGTAAGGGAGCGTGGGGAGCAAACCTCTGACGGATTAAATCGAGTTGATAATTTCAAAGGACGCATTCTGTAAGTCTTTGAGGCCCACTATTTTTTATACCGAGTATTAACACTATAATAATATTCTTTAATGTTTATTATTCTTGTTATTATTATTATTTATTTATTATTATTGATAGGGCCGACGAAAAGGACTCCGTTAGTTTCTGCGAATATTAATAAAATTGTAAAACATAGTCAAACATAATTTATAATCGAACATTCGATTGAATAGAACAGAAAACATTATATCCATTCTTGCTATGATTATATTTGCTAAAATTTAAAACCACGGCCACAACACCGTTCCACGACTACGGCGCATTTTCTTTTTCTATTTGTGCGGTGTGACTGTAATTTATTTTATGTTGCATCATGATTCATGGCCAAAGGAAAGTGCACTTTAATACCAACAATACCGTATTAAAAATTGAGTATCCGATTTAAAGCGGCGCCGATGAGACGGGATAATGTGTGTATGTTTATCTATTAGTCTATATTTTTGATTGGACATTCCGGTATAGGTTTTTTGTTTTGTTTTTTTTATTAAAGTTTATTAACGAGTTTTTTCACTTATGTTATTATTATCGGTTAAATATTTTAAAAAAGACGGATATTCTTCGCACGGAGGTGCAGCCAATGTTGTAGATGGAAAGTTGGGAAGGTAGGATACAGACGGGAATTTGATGTATATCTACCATTAACCATTAACCATTACTAACGAAAAAACGATTCTGAGCGGTGTTCAATGGATAGTGATGCTTTGTCAACAATATATATATATATGTCATATTATGGTAAAATGATTACAATAATGTGCGTTTCCATGCCAACACTGATTGTTTAAAAAAAGATAAAAATAATAAAAACTTAATAACAACGAAAAATAAATAAAAAACGGTTGCCAATGACAACCTTATTTTTTTAGTTTTTCAATTTTTCTTTAACTTAAAGAACCAGGTTTTTCTCATTATATCGAATATTAATGAGAATTTCAAAAAATGACCTCTTTAAAGTACCCACTCAGAAAACATTTCCTTTTATAAAAAGTGCTATACTTGATAATTGCAGTAAGCTTTCTGGTAGAAAGTATTTATATAAAAAGAAAATTAAAATAAAATAAACATCTTTGTAAAACCAATACATTTTTCGCTAAACTCAGAATCTAAAAATACAAAATTAATTATAAAAAAATTTAAAGTAATAAAAAAATAGAGCTGGTACTGCTGATGGGTACGCCACTGTTGTGGATAGGAAATTGGAAAGGTACCTAGTATAAATAATGTTATTTAACGATAAACCATAATGTACGAAAAACAATTTTGATCGAAGTTCGTTTATACATGATTTGAAAAGCCATGATATTTACGATTTTTACCAAAGTTTGACCTTAAAACCATGATAAAAATAAAAATAAAAATATAAATACTAATTTACAATATACTTTTTTCTCACCACTAAGTACAATGTATACTGAACGTCCTATTAAATTTAGAAACATTTCTATTAAAAAACGTAAGATACCAATAAACAGAGAAAATCAAAAACATTTTAAATAATAAAATCGTAAACGTTATAATATTTGACAGTTTCCCCAAAACGTTTTTTTTTTTCCAATTATTATGAAAATCACTTGCAGGAAAATAAAAAAAAAGACCTTCTTCTCTAAGTTTTTTGAGTGATCCATAGTATTAAAAAGGTTGCGAATCACAGCCCCACAATAAAACACGTTTTATTTATATAGGTATTTTCTAATTGAACATATATATAAACAGTAAACACTTTAATATTAATATAGAATTAAGAATATCAATACAATATTGGAAAAAAAAGTTGTAAGTAAATTAATTTGATAGATATTAGTCAAAATCAATATGGTACAACAATAATATTAAATAATACATTTTATAAAGAAAAAATGTGTGTACACATATTATGTTTTATTCATTGTATACGTTATATAGTGTATATTACCAACTCTGTTGAAATAGGGGAAAATTTGAACGGAAGTGTGCTCATAAATGTTCAATGGAAGGGGTCGTGGGAAATATTTTCAATTAAAACCACCAAAATTTGCATATATTGCGTACTGATTATAGAGTTAATAATTTCCAATAACGATAATGGAAGGAGGTGAACTCCGTGACCCGCCATGGATTTTAAATTCTTCTCTTTCCCGTCCTCAAAACTGGTAATGTATTTCTAATAAAGTATAAACCATTGTAAACGAAAATCAATTATAATCAAAGTTTGGTTAAATCAACTCGATATATTTAAATGGAACATTTAATTAAAATTCGTAACTGACGAATTAAGAATTACACTTATTTGTTAACTAACGAAATAAAAATAACCAAACAATAGCCAGGATTTGTTCAAAACGGCACCACGTCTAGAAAGTGCTAATAAAAAATATTCGGTGAAAGTTTCAGATCTCTGCGGTTATTTTCAACTGAATTGCAACGAGAAATAAAACAAAATCGAAAAGAACAGAACTCGTTATTACGTAAATATTCCCGTTTTTCCGACGATTTTTCCTGGTTATTTCCGACTTTAGTAGTATTTTTCTTAGTGAAAAATACAACGGAAAGCAGAGAATTACCGCCACAATGCACCGACATGACAACACTTTCTACCAGAAAACCGGCACTGACGTTGATGATTGGCGCAAGATTTCTTGACGAAAATGATTTACAGACCGAACAAAAAAGTACAGGCGTAATAAAGTGTATAATAAAGTCGGAAACCCAATATTATATTCCTCGCTACACGTTCACAATCTACAATTATAAATTTGTATAATCAGCAATCACGAAATAAAACGTGAAGAACAAGAATATGGTTATTCTTGTTTTTATAATTATTATCCAATTTAATATCTACCCACTCGTGTAAAAACGATTACCGAATTTTTTTTCTAGTAACTTTTTTACGCCGCCGATTCACCAAGTGAACCGAACGGGTTGCAACCATAACAGAGGCGGCTACCACGACAAGAGCTAGGCGTATTTTGAGGGCTCCGCCTGTTAAAATTAGCCTTTTGAAATTGTTTAGATTATCTAAATTTAAAAATAAAAATTTACGTTTTTAATATCGTTGTAATGTTTTATTTAAAATCAATATTTATTGTCATCATAGCAGTTCCTCTGCATCCTGAGAAACGTTATTTTCAACAACGGTAATAATAAATGGTTACATACGATCAACTGTGAATCCAGATCGTTTGGCTTCTCTGTCCGTTCTATATATAGAAAGGAATACGTCTAATAATGTAAACCCAAATGATATTCGTATGATGTTCCATAGAAAATAAGCGTTTACAATATTATAATTTTGGAAATACTTACTTTTTAGTTGTTATAATGCCATTAAATAGGTATTATAGCGTGTGCTTTAAACCGTGTCTTCCCCCTGATGGTTACGAACGATAAAAGTAGGGGGAGGATGATAAATGAATAAATAAACTATGTAATTGAAAACGTATACCTATTAAAAAACTTTTTCAAAGAAGATATGATAATAAAGTACCACCAGACAAACGTTTCGAGAAAAAAACAAATACCTATTATAATACCAGTATTTTCAGAAAAATTGTTTGGAATTTCGAAAAATTATTTTTCAGACGGAAAATCCGCATCTCTTATGGTATCGCGCGATGACAGAAAAAAAAAAAAAAAAAAAGAGGATAATTTTTACTCGTCCCAAAAGTAAAATCCATACTATCGTAATAAAATTAATTTCGCTACACTCAGAATCTACGATTAATAACAATATTATTATCGTACGGGCGTCAATTGATAGATATGGAAAAAAAAAACAATTTTTAAACCGCGCGTTATGATAAGTCTCATTTAGATATACACAGAAACACGGGGTAGCGGAGAATACGAAATGTGTATCACTGAAAATACATACACGGCCAACGGCGTCCGAGCGGCGGGGAGGGGGCGACGTCTCACGGCTCTCCGGCCGCCACCCCTGAATACACAAAAACGTATACATAATATAATATTATTATAAATCAAAATGTTATATCATTATAACAACAACGACAACAACAACAACAGTATAGGCGACGTTCGTTTTCGTTTTTCAATTTCGCCACCGCTCCCGCCGTAGATGACGTTTCCCGGGTGTCCATTACCGGGCCGCCGCCGAACCGGTCGGCCGACAACTTTGCACATTTTCCGTGTTCCCGCGAGAACCGATTATGCGGAGGTCGGCCGTGGTCGACGGCGTAACGCGCCGTTCCGTTCTTCCCTGCTTGCCCGTGCCCTACGCGCGCCCGCCGCTCGCGCGCGCCGCAGCTTACCCGCGCGCCGCGATGCACGCGCGCGTAACGTGTACCCGCCGCCGCCGTCCTTATCGTCGTACAAGATATTGCACTACTACTACGGCCACCGCGCCGCCGCCGCTACTACTTCTACTACTAGTCACTACTTCTACTATACAACACCGCTACTACCACTACGACCACTACGACCGCTCATTACTATGCGACTATTGCAATAATATTTTCAAAACTACGAATTCACTACACCGTTACTCTGACCACCTGACGAATCGACCCGGGCGAATTCACTACGAAATAGCGTATGCGTTTCTTTTTAAAACGGGTGTTTACCTTTACCGGCGTGCATCGGCAAAGGCGACGACGTAACGCCGCCACGCGCGACTATTTTCCGTCAACCCACATTTCGTTTTCCGGCATTTTCGCCGCTCGACGTTATACCGATAATAACGAAACAAACAACTTCACATATAACAGTAGCTTATATAATACGCGAGCAACGCCTCGTTGTGTGTACCCGTGCGTATGTGGCCCGGGACACCGGTAACAATGACGTCGGTTTCACGATCGTTTCGAGACATCATTACGGACATCGCCGTCGTCGCCGTCGTCTAGTATTGTCGTTTCTAGAGTATAATATAATATTTGATATGACATTTTCTCGTTTCGCTCCCGTACGTTGTATTACAGAAATAGAACATCGAAGAATAAAAAGAGAAAAAAAAAAAAAATCAACGACGCGGTATTCGCGGCTACCGTCTTATTTATATTATAATGTACGCGTCGGGCGTTTCGCGCGCGATATCCGCGGACGGGGTTCGGGTGCTGTTTGGGGAGAGGGGGTGAGGGGCTGTGGGGTTTGCGGTTGCGCGGGTACAGGCTAGGCCGGCGATATTGTCGCGCACCGGACGCGTCTACGGGAACACGGCGTCCGGAAAAACGGAAACCGGACTCGCGAAATATAACACGCTCGAGTATTGACAATAATTATTATCGTTTAGGCATTCGGGTATTGCAATAATACACACGGCGGATACGCGTTGTACGTTTTAACCGTTACCTAATTGACATCGCGTATCGGTGTACACGTGCAACGACGAAAATCCGTCTTATCTTGCGGATCGTGCGTGGCCTTACGACGCCAACGAGAAACATAATATCTCTTGACGTGCCTGTAACCACTTACGAACGAATAATACTTAATAATCATAATACCATTCGTCGCCTAATCAGCGATATTATTGTAAAACGGCGAATTGGTAGCGTACGAATGTTTTTTTTTCTGTTTTTTTTTTCCGCTACACGAGATCGACTCCGGCGGACGCGCGTTTTACGCACAACCGTTCCCCTCCTCGTCCCACCGCCGCCACTCTCCCCTCTTTTTATCTCGAGACGCTATCGCGTCGGACGCGAACGAACACAAAAATGTATAAATTTTGTTTTTATCGGCGACGTCGAGTTTTGCCGCCGAAAGATACTGCGACTGTAATACCGCGCGTACGCGGCGGCGACGTATCGTCGACGAGCGCGTCCCGCACGAAATGAGGACAGATGGTCGGCGGCAGGTGGTGGGGAGACTCCGTGTGCCGGTTACTGCGCGGTTTTTTCCATACGGTTTTTTTTTTTTTTCCATTTTTTATTTTCTGCCTCGCTAATTCACGCGCGCGCGCACTACGCCAGCGCCGTACTAGTTGCCTGCACTGACGACGAAATGAGGCCTGCCGTTAGGTGCGCCGTCGTACGTTACGGCGACGGGCCGACGTACCGAACGCGCACACCCGGCCGCCGCCGTCGACCGTCGCCCCGAAAAGCCCGCTTATTTTCAAAACGGCAATCGCGACGGACGGCGAAAAAGATAATATTATTATCGCCGTCAAACGCGATATCGCGCGAACAACATTATGATATTCGGCCGTCGAACACCGTCGGCGCGCGAACGCGCGATAAAATGCCGAGCGAGTCCGGATCGGCGGCGTTTTTATCGGGTCGGGTCGGAAACGTTTTGAATTTTTGTCCGTACCTACGCACCTAATGTTGTAGTCGCACAGTTGTTATCAACCGTGCCTGCGTTACAACAACAAGAAGTCATAATACTTCGCAGTTTGTACCCGTGAGGACGACGGCGGCGGCGGCCGCGATCGAACGCGTTACGTATTACGTTTTCATCATCGGCAGCAACAACGACGACGACGACGACAACACAATCCTAATCACGATCATGACTCCGGGAGGGGGGAGGGGGCGGGAGGGCTGAAAAATGTATACATATGTAATTTACGAACGTTGCGCTTTTACGCGCGTAATATTACGCCCAACGTTGTTCTCTAATCGCGTGTATAATACGGACACGCGTACACAATCTTATTATTATTATTATATCATATTATTAATATTACATCGTATAAAAATATTATTTTAGGCACACAGTATGTGTCTATATTAACATTACGACACGGTCGGTGTTTTGTTTTTTTTTTTTTTTTTTCTATGTGTGTTTCGCGTTATTTATCGCGTATATTGCGATGACGGCCACGCCGCGCCGTTATGTTATTATATATTTTTTATTCGAAATCACGGGGAAAAAAAGGCCCCCCCCCTCAAAAGTTTATTCGGACCGGTGATATATAAATGTATACGTATATATAATAATACATTTCTTAAATATATATATATATATTTTCTTTTTTTTTTTCTTTCTTTAAAGTACGTCGTCGTCATTATCATAATAATGTTATTATTATTATTAAAGCTTGTAAGCCATGGAAGGGAACGACGAGAGAGGTCGGTGTCGGCAACACTGTGACTGTGTGTCGGTGGTGGTGCGTAATTCGTTGCGTGTGTGTGTGTGGTGAGATGACGGCGGACGGGTGGACGGACGGCGGCGCGGGAAGGCCGCCGACCATATTATAATGTGGCTGGTTGTTTGTAAAAATGGCGTTCGCCGCCGCCACCGTCGTCGTCGTAGTCGTTTCGTAGTTGCCGCCGTCATTGCCGCCGCCACCGGAGTAACGCGGCGTCCGATGTACAGTGCCGCGCACGGGCGGGCGGACGAGCGACGGGTCGGCCGTGGGCCGGCGGTACGGAGGGAGGCCGGCGGCGGCGGCCGACCGACCGACTGGCGGCGACGTCGTCGTTGTCGGCGGCGGCCGCCGCGTACGAACGTACGACCAAAACGAGTCCGCCGCGGCTCGGTCGGTCGTCTGTGCGTTTTGGTCGTCGGTGCCCGGTGGTGACGGTGGTGTTTTCGCTGTTGCCGGCCGCCGTCGGTGGTTCGCGCCTGCGTACACGCGCGCATGCCAACCAACACGCACGCACGCACATCACTTGGAATGTTCAATGTCCATAATAATATAACGCGCATATTATACACGTAAACTCGTGAGCGTGGCAGTCGCCGCGGCATTGGTGATGCCGGACACGGCGGCACAGTTACCGATGCCCTTCGGAATTTGTTATTACAAGACGGAGTCGGTGAAAGATAGATAGAGACGACGGCAGCAAAAAAAAAAAAAAAAAATTAGAATAATAATAATAATGATAAATACAAAACCGCGAAAAATAAAAATAAACCGCTTACTATAACTGCCCAGAAGATAGTATTATTATTATAATGAATAGGATTTTTACGCGTTTTGCCGCGTTCGATGTTGTAAAAATTTAGTAAATTTTGTCGCGGACACCGCGCGCCGCCGTATGGGTTTTTTCCAATACCCACGGCATTTGCTCCGCGGTCGCCCGTCTGTATTTCGTTGACGTTTATACGTTTATGACGATATTATAATATTCGCGCGAGTATATTATTGTCCACCCGGACGAAATTGATAATACAAAAACCGGCGGCAGGGGGCAATGATAATAATAAATAATAACAACAACAACACGGGCGAAAATGTTTTTCGCGGCCGTACGGCGACCCTCTGCGCGGCGAACGGCACAGAAAAAAGAAAAAAAAAAATTATGAGTCATCCGCTTACGTCTCCCATAATATGTGACGCACGCGTTATAATGATATTATGACCCTCGATCAGCGTGTGCCGCTGCGGGCGTACGCTCATCCCGATGCCGTGTCGCTCATCGCTCTGGAATTTTCTTACGGGAAAACCGCGTGGTTTGGTCGCGCGCCGGGCCGGTGGCGGCGCGAACGGGTGAACGGGTATCCCGCGAACCGATTGCAGCCCCAAAGACCGAATCCCCGCGCGTACGTTACAACCGGCTGTCGTTGAACGCGTCAACGAAACGCGCGGACTACGGGAACTCTATACAGCGGCCGAAGCGGGGAAAACTTGGAAGGACCAACGTATTGGCTGAAAAGTCGAAGGGCATCTCGAGAACCGACTTAACCAACACTAAACCCCCGAAGACTTAAACTAAAGGGAGCCGATAATTTCACCTTAAACCAACTCAGTCGCTCTCCGTCAACCCACCTCCTTCCCCCATTAAACACTGCACGGTGTTCTTAATTACGGCTCCCGCGATTCGTCTGGGTTTTTGGTTGTGCGTGGTTTTTTACGATTTCACCGAAACGAAAAAAAACTTCGTCGGGCGACGGCCAGCGAACGTTCACATCGCGTACCCTTAAATCGCGTGGACGGCCGAAAAACCCACTTACAAATAGGAGTGTACCTAAATATTATATTGTGTGTACCGTATGTATAGGGTACCTATAATGGATATAATATTTTGACGTAGGTAAGGTTCGCGTGCGTGACGGCTGACGACTCTGGCTGTTGTGCCGAGGACACGGTCGCGTGCTGCAAACGCAGGCCCTCGGTACGAGTTGCGTTTCTTAACGTTCTACCCATTTTTATTTCTCTTCGAAATTCGCATTTCGTGCGGATACGACGAATATCGTTTGCAAACAAATGTTACTACGAACGCAAACTAGGTTTTCATTTTTCTTTTTATATATATATATATACACTATTATGGATCGAATGGGTCGGGTATTTACAGTGTTCGTCTGGTGTAGGGGTAATGGGCAGGGGGAACCGAATGCTCCAAATATAATTTTCGACATTTATTTATGTATTTATTTAGACAAAGTTTTTACGTCCTCTATAGGTTCTTTAAACAATACTTCGAAAAATACATATTCACCGTGTTCGTTTGAAGGGAGTCGAACTGGTGTCATAAGTATTTACAAGAATAAAAGTCTTAAGTTTTCCACTTATAAAATCATGTTCCAGTCATCGACGTCATCATTGGTTTCTGATAGTTGTCGAAATTTATCTAATCTGTGCGTTAGAGAGGTTATCTTTTCATTGTGAACTTCTCCTAATAATTGGAGGAGGGAAAAATCGTACTAATAGTGTGAAAAACGAGAATATTTAAGGAACAACGGTTTCGATTAAAATCGAATTTTCTTTATTGTTGTAATTCGGTGAAAATTAAAACCGTAAAAACCCGAATTTGTCACCGAATATTTATATCAGCATTTTTTAGACGTATAATTTTCAACATTTTATTACGTTTTTAAAGTTATTTTTAGCTACTTGAAATTGTCTGTTTTAGATTCTGAATGTAGCGAAAAATATATTGATTTTACAAAGATGTTAATTATTTTTTTTTTTTATGTGAACACTTTTTCAACCAGAAAGCTTACTCCGACTTTCAAATTGAAGCAAATAAATTTATTTGGGGCTATGGCCCCTTCCCCTCAGAATTTTTACCTTAGTTGCTCCTATAAATGTTATAGTGTTAAATTTAATCATCAATACATTTCTACAGACATTTTTTAGTACACACTACATTATAAAACCCTGGAAGTATAAGGAGTTTTTTCCTATATTTCTTGACAAATTTCAAAAATTTAAACTTGTACCCTTTCTGCATTTGGCGATTCGTATACTTAATGAAAGTCCTCATGGCTGACAGTTGATCTTGGCGTACCTTTGCCTTCGAATATAATGTCGGTATTCGGTAGAACCACTACATCAAAAAAATTATGACAAACATTTCAATAGGTGTATACACAACCATCAAAATATATCACTAAACAAATATGCAAAAGTAAACGTTTAGTGATTATTTTTATTTTTTTTTTTTTTTGTTAAGATTTTCGTCATCGTTGTGAACGGAAATTATTGTTTACAAACTAAAATAAACAGATTTACAAAAATGTTAAAAAAAAAATAATATATATGTTTTTTGTTATTTTCGAAACTCCGTGTACCTATTTATTATAGCCCCACGCCGAAAAAACGAAACGAGTCTACAGATTGTATAGTTACTACACGAAATATAGCTCGTGTCCCCTAAACTTACCTCCCGCCGAGTCATCCGAATTACACGTAGTTTTTTTTTTCATTTTAACGTTACGACGACGGCCAAACGAAAGAGCAAATAAAAAAAAAAGAAAAAGATTTTTCCATTGAGAATATCGTTCGCTATTCGGTTAATGAGCGAAAAAAGAGTTCTCGTCTCGCAAAGTCCGCAGTCGGCCAAACGGTTCCGGCCGAGGTCGACCTCCTATCACGGGTGCAACTATAGACCACCGACTTTTGGGGCGCTAAAATTATGTACACAACAAAACTCGCGGGTCATATGCATAATGCTATGGCCCCGCAATCCCCTTTACGCGGCTTTTACGACAGTCAACTGCAACTTTCGTTTACAATTTTGCGTATTTACCATATAACCGTTTTAACGTTATTATTCATATACGCACACGCGTTGTCTGTATAGGAAACCCGTAGTTTGTTCTGCTCGCCAACTGTATTATGAAATATAATACGGATAAAATATTTAATCGTTACTATACGAAAACACCGATCGGGGTGTTTTTTTTTTCAGGGTGCTAATTTTAAACTCGGGGGCGCCAAAGATTCCCCGGCACTACTATACGGTAAACTCGTGAATACTCCGATACGGCGCCACGATCACGGCCTTTGCGTCGTTACATGGATAACACATACCACTGCACGGTATTATTGTATACACCGCGTGCGCACAATGGGAGATTTGAAATGTTGCACGCGAGTTTCGAGTATACTTTCCAATGTTGCGCAAATTGTGCCTAACCGCGTTTTTTTTTTATTTTTTTATTCATTAGGCTCGCATAATATTATATAGTGTACCCGTTTTTTTTTTCTTCATTATTTCTTTAACGTCCGTCGTCGTCGACGATGCAAACGACGACGACGGAGTTTCGACGTGAAAGAGAGCATAGCGTTCGTTCTACGCCACATCACGCCGGCCGTATAATATACGCGTTTCGTCCGGTTGTCGTGTATATATTGTTTTTTTATTATCATTATTATGATTATTATTATTATAATGCGTCCGGTATATTATTATAATATTATGAATATCCAATATTATTATACAGGAACGAGAGACGCGATCCGCCCGGACTGTATAATGCGTGTACGAGGTGGACACAAAAACGGGTTTTGACATCAAAACCATTATGCCGTTTAGAGGACTTGTTAATTAAAATAATAATAATAATAATAATATTTCGTTTGTCTGACGAAATAAATTCGACGGCGTATTTAGATACCTATACCGCCGTGGTGTTCCGATATAGGGTGTACTATGCGTTCTTGTAATGCATACGCCGTATAATATACAGGGGGTATAGGTACTCTCGACGTTCTGTTACAAAATTCACGGTTGTACCGGGTATATAAGAATAGTCGACAACAAAATCTAATACTGAGCCGATACCGAGGACGGGTGCAGGACCGCTGTTTTAGCTGAAAAGTGCGGAACGTATAGGACGATAAACCGTTGCTAACGAAAAACGATTCTGAACGAAGTTCGGTAACAACGCGCTATATAGGAAATGCCGTATAATTATCACGATTTTTAATACAATTTTAACTGGAACAAAATGAAAAACGACTGCATTACTTTCGACTTTTTGTTTTTTTATCGTTAATTACAAAATTATAATGAACCTCGAGTTAAATTTTCAAGCGTTTCAATAATTATATCCTTATTATACCTAACAAATAAAAACTAAAAAAAAAAACTCGAAAATGATTAAAAACTCAGAAATCGACAGAAAAACATTTTTTAATGTGCCAACTAAATCCGAAATACGACAGAAAAGGTATCTTATCATTTTTGTATTTGAACAAGATTTTTGGTAGAAAAGTTGAACATAGACAAAAAAAAAAAAAATTAATAATAACCAAAACGATTCATTATAAATTATTATTTATTACCTATCATTGCTCGTTCATACAACTTATACCATTAAAAAAGCTGATATTTTTAATAGAGGTGTCACTGTTTTTAAATGAAAGTTGGAAGGAAGAATATATAGAAAGTATAATATTCAATTCATATCTGTACACAACAATAAACGGAAAATGGTTCTGAGCAGAGTATTATAAATCGCAATTTTTCCATTGTTGCCAAGATAACACAGAAATCAACAAAAATTACAAACAAAATTGCCAGTGTTTCCATTTTTTCTTAATAAAACGACAAGGATAATCAAAAAGTGACCTCCCAATTCATTAACTAAATCGAAAATTCCATAAGAAAGTTGATATAAAGTATTTGATTAGAGCATAATTTCTGGTAAAAAATTCGTTAATAAACCGAAAAAAAAATCATAGTATATTACAGTAAAAACAAAATTATTCCTTTGCTCAGAAATTCGATTTATTTCAGTTATTATTAGTTTTTTAATTTTGGGTGTTTTACTTTGTTGATTTTAATTCAATTTTCGTATAACTGATGTCTATTTTCTTATAATTAATATAAACTATAAAATGATAAAATACCCTATGTATAGTAAAAAATGTATACTCTAAAAAAAAAATAAAATAAAAATGATAGAAACACGACCTATATAATGGGAATTTTCGACGCCAACTAACTTATATAATATAGGAATTATCTATAGTTTTATATAATAACGTAAACCTGGGGCGATATTCGAAAGACCGGAGAAGTCGATGTGAAAATTTAGAACAAAAGTTAGAACTTTTATAGTATATAGAATAGTTAATCAAAGTTAATTTTATAATTAACACTGCGAATTTGTAGCAGACACATCGTAATATTTTTTTGTGTTTAGCTTATCGCGAAACAAAGTTTTCTTAAAGCACTAAGTTCGAATATTGTATGTAACAATGAACTCGGTTTTGAAACTTAAACTTTTTTGACATTTTAAATTTTCCATTTTTAATTCGCAGTTTATGGTATTTCAAACGAAAATTCACGTTTAAACGAATAGGTACATAATGTAATTATTATATTAATTTGTTTTTTTTTTTTTTTGGAATTTTAATTGCGTTAGAGTCGTTTTTTCAGGATCTTCAACGTTTTTTGTAAATATTTTTTCAACGCATTTAACGTATTATACATCCCCGATAATAATAATTATTGTGTAATGCGAGTAAGGTACATCCCCATCAGTCAATTTCTAGTTTCGTATTTAAAAGTTCGTGTCGATTGTTATTTCGAATTATAACTATTATTGTTTTAATAATGAAAATTAATTAATAGTTGCAACTCACTCAGGAACGTTTTCAAACGCGTTTTATTATAGAGAAAAAGAGCGGACCAGATGCCGAGACTGCGCGATGGGCATCACTATCGTCTCGGTTCACTCGATTCAGCACAAGATAGTTTCGTTGTTGTTGTATAAATTTGAAAGCAGCAATAAATCATCGTATTCGAAAACGAATTTTGTGTTTGTTAAGGTTTTTTCGAATTTCGAGTACACCGCAATATTATAAGCCTATAATGAGTAAAATATTGTTTAAAATAAAAAAAAAAAAAAAAAAAAAAAAAAAATTGAAAAATTATAATAGTTAAATTAATACACCTTTCTTTGGAGACAATACGATCATATTTAAATTAATACATATATTTTTTTTTTATCAAATACAAATACCCGTAATAATATTATAATCGATGATCGTTATTTTACGAGTATGGTGATCGTATTTTTAATATTGTATTCTCTTAAAACCATACAAATATTACGGTTTTTATGTCGTTTAAAACAGGCAATATAATATTCTCTTAATTTAAAATGTCAGCCATACGACGACGTGTGATGTCCTTAAAAACCGCAAAATATTTGTTTTAATATTATGAAAAAAAAAAAAAAGAATTTAAAGTATTCAGTTTTAAAAACGTAGACGGTATTTAATTTAATTTTGTGTACAATAACAATTAATCGCTATAAATCGATATGGGGGAATGTTCAGTGGTTATAACATTCGTATTAACAAAAAACCTAAAAGGATATGAAAAAAAAATAACCGGCTTAGCGTACAATATTTTTTATCTGTTGACAAATTATCGAAATTCCGAATTATTAATATAACGTTATAATTACTTTCTCCGGAAAAATATTTACAAATATTTTTAATATCGTTTTATGTTCCCGAATATACTCTCAAACCTCTAAGTACGCTATTTTTACGTAAGATATACATAATATTAAATTGTCTCTATGGATTCTGCGTCACACGAACTACAGATAAAGACATTTCGAATCATAATAATCGTCCGACCTCTAATTTTGAGTTACGCGACAGACAGAGGAAACGAATTACCTACGCGTGTAGAGGCCCTTTAAATTGGGAATTAAAAATAATTAAAAAAAATTAATAAATGAACACCGCTCGCTCTAATAAAACGCCATAATAAAAAATAACGAAGTTGATGAAAAAAATACGTTGAACAAAAACGCTTTTGTCGAATATTACTATTTTTATTTTGTTCTCGATTGTCTCTCTCTCTCAAAAAAAAAAAAAAAAAAACACATCGTCGTCTCAATGAATATATTATTATATTTGTTATTTTCTAGCGATGAGCGTCCTTTTTCAAAAAATAATGCATATTTTTTTTAAATTATTTTTCGGTTATCCGCTCACGAAATAATTTTATTAGTTTTGATTAATTATTTTTATCTCATTAGTACCGGTATCACGTCATCCAAAACTTCTGAGCGCCCTTGCTTCTATAATATACAGTATGTTGAGAAACACTGATTTACATTTCTTTTTTTTTTTTTTTTTCATACGCTTTTCAGCTTTTGACATTATATTTAGCATTATCCCAGTTACGATCGCACAGTATACAGTTATAGACACCATATTATTATTATGCGAAAAAAAGTTTTCAGATTTTTTTTTTTTCTTTGTTCTTTGTTTCATTGTTCGGTTCGGTTTTTTCTTCGGGTTTATAACAAGTTTTCGACCGGAAGACACTTGCTCCGATCGAAAACACCGTAGGCGTTATCTTTAAGAATGTTGAATCTAGTCGACGCTATATTATTGGGGAGGTCGTCATTTTAAAAAACCCTCTCGTTTTCCCTTCGAGGCACCCATTTACGGTCCGGAGACTCGTCATACGGCCGCGATTAGGAGGCATACGCTGTAATTTTTCACTTTATTTTTCGAAACGTGTGGCTTTAGATTCTGAGTTTAGCGAAGACAATTTATTGGTTTTACAAAGATGTATATTTTATTTATTTTTTTTTTATTTTTATGTTAACACTTTTTCTACCAGGAAGCTTATTCCGATGTATACTATATTGATCCTTTTTTTAAAAGTAAATTTTCTTGGGGTGGTACTTTAAAGAGGTCATTTTTTAATTTTCCCTGGAGTTTTTGTTAACAAATAAAAAAAAAAAAAACGGGGGAAAAACAGAGCGAAATCTGGAAAATCGGAAAAAATCAGTAAAATATTTAACAAATATTATTAAAGAAAATATATAATGCCTATTTAATTATTTTACCACAATCTATATACATATAGGAGACCGCCCCTATTCACTCATCAGCGCCCAGTCCAAACCGCTGGGTCTAGAGACTTGAAATTTTTATACAGAGCCTTAATCTTAGCCTTAGCTTAATCTTAAGCAATTTAGAGGCGCACTAAGAAATTTTTCAAAATTTGACTTCTAAGGGGCTAAAAGGGGGGTTTTTAAAAGCAGATTTTATATAGCTATATATGTATTTTTTTTTCCGACTGTTAATCGCTGTCTACCGGTGTCGAGATATCAATTATATAACACACGGTCTACGAAAATGCCAAAAATGAAACTAATACACGGGCAACGCCATGTCGGGACAACTTGTATAACATATATTTATTGTTGACAAAGCTTCACTATTAGCAATCGTTGCTTACAGATATACGTTAAATTCCCTTCTGTATTCTACCATCCCAACTTCCCACTTACAACAGTAGCTGCAGCCGACCCCGTTATTCTAGGACAGAATTTTTGATTCCGTATTTGTTGCAGTCCATTGTAAACATTTCAATATTACAGTAGCACTATGGGATTTAACGTAAAAAACACATACAAATAAAAATAAAAAATAAAAAATTAGACAATTTTGTAACAAGTTAACAAAATTAGAATGTATTTTGAGATAAACATCAAAATTCGAATCAGTATCAAACTTTTTAGTATTGCTGTGTTCCTATAAAACGACTAAAAACGTGGTTTATGTGTTTCGACATCAACCATTGATAGGTAATATAATATGGTATAAAACCATAACGTTCCGTTTTTTTTTTTGTTTAGTAATGTTGGTGACATTTTTTAGGATAATAGGGGTTTCATTATAACGGAAAAAAAAAACAGAAAAAAAAAAACCGGGGAATAAAAATGAAAAAACCATCGGGAATATTCGTGTTGTTGTTTGGTGTCGCGCTCGTGACCGGACGTTTTAACTGGACGTGGTACGATTTCCAAAAATATTTCGGCCTCTTCGCGAGTTATTTACGCGGCTAATATTAGAAAATCCGATACAAGGTCCGTTCGGTTCATTGCCGAGCGTAATGGATAGCAATATTTTTATTTTTATAACCGTTTCGAGAACGCGTTCGGACGGGGCCCGTAGTGTAAATCGCGAACCGCTTCGAACCGCGGCGGCGGTCTACAATATACAGTGAACGGAATCGCAATTTCCAAACGCACCGTACAAATTTTCCGACTGCGAATTTATCGCGTCGCGTTCGCGGTCCGAAATTGAATTAAATCCATCCCCGTCCGCCCCCTCTGTACGTAATTTTTCTGTCCGACTATAATGTATCCACCGACAAAGGACCGTAATATTTTTAAGGAATAACGCGATAATAAACGACACCAATAATAATTCGTACGGCTATCCGTTATTTATTATTATTGTTGTCGTTCCGTACGACGACCAAAAGCGAAATGTTCGCCGTAGGCATCGCACCGCTCAGGTATAGGGAATTTAATAATACGTTTTCGCCCCTCTCATTCCTTCAACCCCCCCTTTCTCCACATAATCCTCAAGATTTTTCGGTCGGTCGAGAACGTACGTTCGCGCGGTCTACGAATCGGGTAAATAATGCATTTCGCGAGAATTTCGCGGCACAAATTGGTTAATTATTCAAATTGTACGTAACGTCGTCGTCGTCGGCGGCGGCTGCGGCGGCGGTGGCGACGGGGGGGCGCCTCGCGATAAACGCATTTCGTCGCGGGGTTACGTAAAACGACGCCGGCGTGCGCGACGACGTTTAGGCGCACAATACGCACACGCGCGAGCGATATAATAATATAAATTACGCACATCTGTGGAGATTTCGGGAGAAAAACGACGGGGGAAAAAAAAAAAAAAAAACAAAAACCAAAACAACAGCGTCCGGAACGTTTAACGAAAAATAATAGCGTAAAATAATTCTGAACCGCGTACGGCTAATCGTTTCGAGATACCCGGCGCGGATGTTTTTGTGTATGAAAACGCGCCGTACCACGACCACCCAAGAAGGCGTAAACATATTTTATAATAATATTTTAACGTTTTTTCTCTATTTTTTTTTTCTCCGACCCACCCCCTCCCCTCCACAAGGAGATCTCGACAGTAATATTTTTCTGTCGATCGCGCGTCACCGCGTTATGTATACGCGCTATTATAATAATATGTAATATATATATTATTATTATTATTTCCGATACGTGGTGATTCCGCGGCCAAGTTTACAATAATAACGACGAGAAATTGACGATTACGCGTGTAATATCGGGTCAGAAGAGGAAAAAACCGGTGCCGAGTGAGCGGACCGGGCGAAAAAAAAAAAAAAAACAGAAGAAGAAAAAATAAATAAAAATAATGGGTAATTTGGGCGACGACCGCGAGCGCACGGAGGTGTTGGCCGTACGGATTAAAAATTATTATCGCCGTGGCGGCGTTCCGCGTTGTTCCAAGCCGTTCGTCGTGGCCGTCTAAATTTTTAGTATAACCGCGCGGCGAAATGGTGTGTGTGCGAGCGCGCGAACGCTTATCCGGCGTAGCGTTGGCTGCACTGCTTCAGTAATAATAATAATAATAATAATAATAATATTTTACTGGTACGCGGCGGCGGCGGCGGCGGCGGCGGCGGTAACCACTACCACTTCTCTACGGGGTTTGTGCATCGTGGCCGAGTACGCCGTTGGAAACCGTGCGCCGGCGATGGTTCGGTCGGCGGCGGCGGCGGCGGCCCGTCGTCCTAGCGTATAGTTGTGAGTTAGTAGTGAGTAGCAGTGGTGGTGGTGGTGGTGGTGGTGGTGGTGGTGGTAGTAGTAGTAGTAGAGTCGTTTCTCTCACTCATCGCTCGGTCTCGCTCGCACCGTCCCATTCGCCGCCGTCCTCACCGCGCCGCGCTCTTTCCCTTCTACTCGCCCGCGCCGCGCTCTTTCCCTTCTACTCGCCCGCGCCCGCTATCTCCATCTAACCGCCCGTCGTTCACCGCGTCTACCACCGCCGCCGCACACCCGCCCGTAAAACACCGCCGCGCCGCTTCGTCCGCCCGACCGACCGCGCGTTGGCCGTCTCGCTCGCACGCTCTCTCTTTACCGCGCCCGTCTCTCTTTCCCGCCCGCCCGCCAGCCCGCTGTCGTACCGGGGCCCCCGTTGTCCGCCGCCGCCGCGCCGCCGTAGTTTCTTTATGTGTAGTGTGTGCCGGAGTGTTTGTGTCGACTGGCTGCGGCGGACGGGCAGGGGAGCGGCGAGGTGGCGGTGGTGCAGCTGCCACGCATTTACGGTTGTCGGCGAGCCGTGTGCGCGGGGCGGAGGACGGGCTATATAGGACCGTAGGGCTCTAACGTGCGCGTTGTATATATATATATATATATATATGTATATATATATTTATAATAATATATACGTATATATGTATATAGAGTGTATATTATATTATTATATACGCTATACAATATAATATATATACATAAATTGTATAATGTGTATATACGTGTATATACTTATTGTACTTGTATATAAATATATATATATATATATATATAATATGTATGTGCAATCGGTGTTGGCGGAGGGCGGAGGTACCGTTTACGGGCTATAGGACGCCGCTGCCGTTATGTTATAGCCGCTCTGCCGCCGCCTACGATGTCGTTGTCGAAGAGCGTTGTTGCGCTCCGGACCAAGAGCCGTAGTCCTCCGATTCTTTCTGCGTTTCACCAATAACACCAGCGCTCGGTTCCCGTAAACTGCGTTTATACGACGCGCGTGCGCACGGACGGACACGGGCGCGCAACACAAACGCGCGTCCCCGCAGATACGCGGGCTCGCGGACACCCGTCGGCGTCGCGCGTCCTGAGAAACCCGTTTCCCGCCGCGGCTCACCCCCTGATAGTCCGGAGCGAAGATTGTTTTTCGGGACGGGGTCCGACAGACCGTCGGAATTCCGCGGTCCGGGCCTCGACCGGAGACGATACGAATAATAAATATGAATTTCGTTGAACGTCCACAGAAAACGAACAAAACAATTATCTAAATTATGAAATTATAACGCGCGGCATTGAACTCGCTGTGTCGACTTTCCGGCCGGCCGTTTTCTCCGCGAAACGTTTTCGAATTGTTTAATTTTCTCCGTACCTCGAACAACGAGATCGGTTTTTTTTTTTCGGAGTGGAGGGGAAGGGGTTCCCGGGCGGTTAAGTCTCCACCCCTACTCATGGTGTCTTCCGTCTAATTTACGGGCGATTTCCGTCGGCCGTCCGCATCGCTCCGTATCGTCACCGACATGATATTGTATCGTCCTCGTCGCGCGAGATTATTTCTGGAACACGCCGACCGGACCCGAACCGGGTGTTACGCGGGACGCCCACTCCGCGTTTCGGGCCTACGGCGTGCGTCCGCGAACACCGCGTGTTTTGTACGCCGGGGCGTCTGTATGCGTTAACCGGAATACGAATTCCCGCGATGAATTTTTTTTTCGTTTCTGTGTTTAGAAATGAACTCATCGGCCAGATTCAAAACGCGACGGAAAAAGTCTCTCGTAATATTCTTCGATCGGCACACGATTTATAATGGAAAAGTCGTTAACCGGGGGAAAAAAAAAAACAAACAAACACGCGCCGTAGTAAAACTCGTTGCTCTCAGAATTTTAAACCCTCCGAACCATCGAAATACCCCGAAGATTTTTTCGAAAACGAAGAACGTATCGGTTACCCGGGTATTTTGAAATCGCGCTCCAACAGAAAACTTTATACACGAGCAGTTCGCTTGACGAATGGGAAAAACTGGCAATTTTTTCGATTCAATTTGACGGAGAACGATTAATGGCACTCCGCTCAGAATCGTTTTCCGTTAGTTGAATTACTCTGTACATTATAATATAATATCCTCCATTCGAAACAATCTGCCAACAGTGTCGGCCTTATCGTCCTTTATTTTTTTTTTTCCAGCTCGTTCGGTATTCCGCGGTAGTTTGGGTTTTTCCCGTTTTCCCCTCAACCGCTCCTTCATAACCCGTCGTGGTTTTTCGCCGACCGTATAGGTTTTTTCAGGCGTTCGCCGACCCGGTCACGGAACGGTAGTACCCGCGGGCCCGTCGGACCAACAGGTAGGTTATTGGGTTTTTCCGTTTTCCCGGAGACCCGATCCCCACCGCCCTAACCTAACCTAACTCGACCCGTCGTCGCGGGTTTCCTCTCGGCGACCCCGACCCCCTCCGGTACGCGAGTGTTCGCGTCTCCGCGGTACGTAATATCGGCCTGCAGTTTTCCCCGTCGGGATATCTTTCCCGTTTGTTCGCCGGTGTACCGCCCCGGACGTTCGGCCGAATAGGAGACGGGGGAGAAAAACAAAAACACAACGCACAGGCGGCATGCGAACAGACGGGACACCAGTAAACGGCGCGCCGCCGGACCGCATTGGCGATGCTGTGCGGCAGAGCAGATATTATCACGCCGCGCAGAACACGCGGCCGAATAATATTCACGTTAGTGAAAGCCACTGCTTGCTGTTGCTTGCCACGCCGCCGCCGCCGCCTGGTCGGTCAGTGACCGGGACGCTTGCCGATGCCGGACGCCCTCGCTCTCTCTTGCGCGCACCTAAATACAACTACCTATGTGCAACGTTAAAATATAATATTCATGTATAGCCTACGCGCATATTATACCCGCCACCGTGGCCGTTTTACACTGCAGCGCGTGCAGTGTGCACTGCACCGGAGCTGTACGAGCGCGCGCACGCACGCGCGCGCGCGTGCACAATATTATACACACCGAAACCGAACACCCCGCGCGTCGGTACCCCGTGTCACCCGTTCGGCCGGTATCAATTGCAAAGGGCACTTGTTGCGCTTAAAATCGGCGGCAACCGAAAAGCCCTGAAGAGAGAAAAAAAAAAAAAAAACGTTTCGCGACCACGACGAGACGGGAGTTTAAACCGCTAACCCCCGCCGCCTCCCCCCCCTTCCGCGCCCGACTCCGACTGCGGCTCTGCGACCAACCGTTAAGCACACGGTTTTCTAACGGCGCGCGTATCGTGTGAATTTTTTTAAATAACAATTAGACTCTGCGTTAATTTATTTTCGCATACCGTCGGAAAATCGCACGGGTCGCGCGTTGGGCCCGTCCGTCAGACGGGGTACGGTCATTTAAAGCCTATACTATATCGCCGTTTTTTTTTTTTTTTTCTAGCGTTTCGACTAGAACGCAACAAGTCCCGAGCATTAAATGTCGTAATACATATCATATTGTGTTATAAAAAGCCGATACCGCGGCCGAATTCGTGTCCGGATTAACTACGGCATACAGTGCGGACTACGCGCGTGCGTTCGCAGGTACCCAACAGATAGAACGAATTTTTCTCCGTGTCCCCGTTTTTGTTTTTATTTTTTGTGTCGAAGAATCAATATTTTTTTGGAGTATAACTGAGCGACACGAAAAATATATGTATATATATATATATATAAAAATGACAGTAAAATAGAAGATATACAAATTAATGTGTATACGGTATAAAAAGATTATCCCTAAGATATAAAAATCCAATTACGTTTTTACGGATTAATTCCTCGAGTGATATATAGATCAGATGTGTTAGTAGTAGTAGGGTCAAGTGCCTCCGAAATTATTTTTCTGCGTTCGCCCCCGAAATAAATACGTAGTTTAGGGCCCTGACTCGGGTTGTGCGTTTGACTACCATTTTAGTTAAACGGGCACTGAGCTGACGGTTGTGCTACCGTTTTAGAAGCAAAGTCAGAGGGAGAATAATATTACAACACATAACTAATATTAATTTATATTTGTGCGCGACAACAAACCGTGGCTAATGAAAAACAATTCCGAGTAGAATCTATTATTATTTGTCGTATTTTTCACTTTGTTGCCAAGGTAACCGTTAGAAATCAATAAAATGTATACAAAAAATTGCCAATTATCCCATTTATTAAGAAAACTACAAGGTATAGAAAAAAAAAAAATGATTTTTCCAATGCATCGGCTAGATAAAAAATTCTACAAGTTCTTATAACATTTTTGTTTACGGCGAGATTTCCGGTAGAAAAATATATTGCACACACACACACACACAAAACTACATATTAATAAAGTAAAACAAATACATTGCTATTTTTCGCTCTGCAAAGTCTATAAAAAGGTCAATAATATCTCCAAAACTATTCTGTAGTTTTCGTCGGGAGATCTCGCTGTTCTGCAGCGTAGTGATTGTGTTTTATATTTGATGATTTACCCGTAAATTTTAAATATTTACTCATGTATATTATACAATGTGAGAAACTTTGGCTATTCGTTCACTGTTATACATACGTATAAGTATATATAGATCATTGCGGACCAAAATGTACATTCGTATATACTATAAATCGATCGGATTTCACGTTGAACCGTCTCGGATAATCATAGCATTTTTCCAAGCATAACCGACTACAGATCGTTTGAAGTAAGGCTGCGACTTCGCGAACCTCTGCCGAATGACGATTGACGGTTAACGAATCGGCACTGCAAAACGTTCACCCAAATAGCAAATGTCAAACGATACCCTGCCGATACACAAAATATTGTGACTAACCCAAAACTATCGAACGATCGCCTAGGGACGTCTACGCCATAAAAGTGTTTGCACAAATAAAAATTAGAAACTATGTAGGTACTGCCGCGCGGGGAGATATATGAGAATTACAGATAACCTCACACGTGATTTCCAAATGTCCACTATTTGCATTTAACGAGAACGCAGACGGGCGGATATGGAATCTTGACACTGGCTTATAGAAGTTCTGAAAAACCATTAGCCATAGTAATGTTCATTTAAGAGTATATATTTTTATTTTTATAACTTACGCTCATAACGTCATACGAATTATATAATTTATATTTAGAAATAGTTTCCGAATGGTCTTATTTCAAATGTATATAAACCTCATACAGAATCAGCGCGTGGCGTGCCCAGAAATTTTCAATGAGAGGGTACGCAGCAAATAATAATCATGAATAAATCGTAGAATTTTCTTCTCTACATAATTTGACTATTTTATAGAAAATTTAAAGTCGGATCCAAAAAATCAACTTGAAAACTGAATATGTTTTACATGAAGACATTTCAAAGTTGAACTACGAAATTAATATACAAACGCTGTATTTTAAACTAACGGGGTAGGAATATAACTCCTAACCTTCTCCTCTTGGGCACGTCATTTTGCAGAATCGGCAAACTCGCCACGGTCGAAAATAAGACCACAACTTCAGGATTTTTTTTTGCAAACTCCCTCCAAGTGAAATCAACTTACGAGGTCGTTAAAAACAAAAAAACAAAAATGTTCACCATTTCCAAGTGTACTACTTAAAATATCATTTAGAAGTTTTTGGATGGAGCACGGATTTCCTGTGATATTGCAGATAGCCTTCGTCGACCCGATGATTCGGACCCGGAAAACCGTCCACGGGACGTCGACCATAGGTATTATAGTCGGTATAGTCTTGAGTTAAAAATACTTCAGTTTATTTTTAGAGTAAGTAATGTACCGGAGGATCGTAGATCTTTTTCGTCTTCTCGGTATAATATCCATATAACCATATATTGTAATCATACCGCTGAATATCGTCTATATTATAATACAGGCACGTATAAAGAGGGGTTGGGGTTCAACCCCCCCTGAAAATTAATTGTTGTGTAATTTATTCATATAAATTTAATATTTTTAGATCCTAAGTAGAGCGAAGAAGTTTATGGTTTTACAAAGATGTTTATTTTTTTTTTTATCTGTTAGCATCTTTTCTACTAGAAAATTTGCTCGGATTTATATGTGTAGCACCTTTTCTGAATGGATATCGGCGTAGGGAGGTACTCTAGGGGAGATCGTTTTTCAATTTTCTTAAGAAGTTTTCTCAACAAATTTGAAAAACCGAAAAAAACGTAAAATGTAAATATTAGTTAAAATACATTACGGTCTGCTTTTTTTTTGTGCACAACTTTTTTATCAGCAATTTTGCTCTAACTTAAAATGATAGCAGTGTCTCTAAAAGGAAATTTCACTAGGGAGGTACTTTTTCGGTTTTCTCAGGACTTTTCCCAGCAAATATGAAAAACTGGGAAAAACATTAGGAAAATTGGAAAAATCGATACAGCATTAAACAAATATTAAAGAAAGTATATAAAGCCTTTTAAATTATTTTAATATAATATGGCATATATATTGTTGACAAAGCATCACTATCAACTGAACTCTGCTCAGAATCGTTTTTTCGTTAGCAATGGTTAACAGTTGCTATATTGTATATTTAACCGCTAACTCGAACAAACATTCGGGTAATTGACGAAACACTCGACTTTGAATTTGATGTTTAAAATAACTACGTATATAGGTAAATGTGATAGACATATTATAAAGGGGTTAAAACGTATTTGTATTTTATTCAACAAGAACAATATATGTTTAAAATACTGATTTACAAATGTATAATATAGGTACCTAACATTTGTTTTATTGGTATGGATTTTTCAACAGTTCTTGACGTAGAAATCTCGAAATATAGACAGGATTTGTGTACTGAAAAGTCAAACCAGTCCTAAAATTTAAAATATTATTATTTAATATTAATTTGCCCATATAGTTACACAAATGAATACATAATGATGGTAAAGAAACTCGCAGGCATGTTCTATAATCTATAATATAGCCGTATATAAACGGCTATATACATGGCTGTAGCATAAAAGGGAGTTCTAAAATATTAATATAGTCATTAATCCTTTAGCGATATTAACTTAGGCACGAAGTTTACTGGTTTTACTGAACAATTTTTGATTTAAAAAGAAAGTTACAGGGTTTTTTTTTTTTTTTAAAAGAAATTACATAAAGTAAAAGATTAAATAAATAAATAAATAAATAATCAAAATGGATGAATTACTTTCGGTTGAGTTTTTCTTGAAATAAACGTACAAATAAAAAATTAAAAAAAAAAAAAAATGTGAAAACTTTGAACTGTTTAATATTGTAATAAATTCGATACGAAATGGTTTTCATTAACATGTCGTAACGTGTATAGTTATTATTTGAATAAATACAGATTATTTAATTAATAAAATAATTAAGAACCAAGTTTTCCTCATTATCTTGAATATTAAAGTAAATTTCTAAAAATGACCTCTGTAAAGTACCATCCAGAGAACATTTCCATTCATAAAAGGTGCTATACTTGATAATTGGAGTAAGCTCTCTGGTAGAAAAAGTGTTAATATTAAAAAAAAAAAATATTAAACAAAACATCTTTTTAAAACCAATACGTTTCTCGCTCCACTCAGAATCCAAAAGGGTATAATATATCAAGAATAAAACTTATTAAAATTGATATTTTTAACAAGTTTTATTTATATATATATATATTTTGAATACATAATATATATATACATTTTTATACTATTAATTATTTCACATTGCGTATTCATTAAATATATTATGCATAAAAAATATTTACCAGCAGCATAATAATATCACCAAATTGTAAAAAGTCATTAAATTTTAATTTGTATCCATTAAGATTATTTTGTAGTTTTTATACTGTATCAAAAAATCAAAAAAATAATATTATTTCAAATACAATGCAGACATTTAAAACAATAATTTTACTATAATATTTGTGTGGTTTTTTTGCTCATTTTTCTGGAATTGTTATAGGCGTACAGTTTTTTTTTTTTTGTAATTTTCTCAAAAAACTATATAAAACAATTTTAAAAATTACCCGTTCAAAGTATGCGTTCATCCGTGTCCAATCTCTCTGTAATCAACAGAAGGAGGGCATATGACACAATATTATTTTGGAGCACTTTTTTCTACCAACAGAAAAAAAAAGTAAAACAAAATCTCTCTAGCGGGTTATTATATTGTAAAAAAATTATGTATATATATATATAAAAAAAAAATAAAATAAAAACGTACCACCGCAGTAAAACAAATAATTTTGCCTTTCCTACGCCTACACTGCCGCTTAGAATTTATGATGTCGGTTATATATATTAGTGGCTGGAAATCAGAATAGTTCGTTTGATATACGGCGCAGGGTATTATTGACACTCTCGTAACAACATTTACTAGGTAAGAATACCAGAATGTAGACTACTTTGTACAATATATAGCCATCTAGGCGCCTTTTATTTTTCGATTTTACGGCTATTTTAGAACTTACGGTGGATTATTGGCGTATAATATAATTGGTAAGTAGGTAGCTAAACATTTGTATTGTCGTAATACCGACGGTCTATATAGTGTACAAATCAAGCTAACGGCAAATTTCCACGGCCTATTTCGGTGTTTTTTTTTTTTTTTCTATTGTAATTTTTAGAGTTTTTGAATACTATTTTGCGGGTGGTAATTATAATAATGCTACCTACGTTATGGGTGTTTTTTTTTTTTTTTATTAAATTTAAATTTTTTTCTTCATTTACATAATCAAACGTTTTTATTATGCGAGTAATAATTATACTATTTAATATTTATACCTACTTAACTTACCCGTACGCAATACGGGATTAATAATAACGGAGGATTAAGAACCAAAACTAAAATTCAAGACAATTCGTAACTAAATACACTTTTAACGGAGTAAAAAAACCGGATGTTTCCTCGGATTTATTTTTGAATAACAATTTTTCCACGAACTCACGTATTCCATAATAATAATAATATCACCAACATTATAATAATAGTAGATGGGTACCTATTTTAATGATATCTTGGTAGGTATATAGTATGTATTATATATAGGTACCTATAATATATTTTTCGCGTGGTATGAAATGATAATTACTCTCTCGCCTTCTCTCCTGCGCCCTCTCGACGGCCTTTCTCTCTTCCTGCTCCCGTCTCGCTCGACGGTATTCATTTTCTTTAATATCTTTCTCTCTCTCTGATGTACACAGATACCTATATACCAATGAGCTTTCAGTGCGCGATTTAATAATAGAAATTGCGTAAAATATCCCTACATAATTAAATTTTTTTTTTTTATTAATCATTTCTATTTTGAAAAATATTCAATTACCGTGTATATAATATATTCAAGAAATGTATTATTGTTTTAATTGTTTTGTGTTAATTTATTTCTCTAAAGGGTGGATAGGTACCTGCCTCTATGTATAAATATACATATATATTTATAAACTAAAGCAATCATATTATAATAATAATAATAATAATAGCAACGAACGGTAGGTAGAGGTATAAGTTCTGCACTTTCTCGAAATATAATTTTTGTTCGTTTGTGTCTGCGACACCCGTACGGGAATAATAATTAAAGAAACCCGCGGTTAACTCCTTCATTATAATTATAATAATAATGGTTTTTAAAACAATCTATATACTTGTTCTTTTTTTTCTTTTTTTCTTTTTTTTTTTGCGAAAAATAATAATTATTAGTATGTATCCGCAATAGCCATCGTTAGAAATAAATTCCGTTGTAGACAAGTTTATCTCCACGTCCATTTAATAATGTATTAATCCGAGAAGTGCGTGTTTATTTATACATTACAAGGTAGATGGTTAATAGATATTGTTTCAAGTCACACATTCCCTAAAAATTATTGACTGTTTTAAATGGCTACGGTATATTCATTATGAAACGATGTTTGTCCATGCACACGCCGCATATATTTCAAACAAACGGTTATTTTCGTAATTTAATCTGTAATATAGGATATTATTCATCTACAGTGAGTACCTACTTACTTGCATAAACCTGTACAATACCGTTTACACAGAATTTATGCCTCAAAGGATTCAGATTACTGATAAGTAGGCGTTATTTTAAATGTACACGATAATAGAAATGTATTTATTTTAATTTTCAACACAATAGAATCGTAAATGTATTTGCTGAATTTTGTTCTTGCAGTGTAAAACATATTAACTCTATTTATTTAAAACTTAATTGTAAATTGTAACCGTTCGTATAATATGAATATTTTATGAGTTCAACGATCAATGTTGATATTATATTTCGCGTTGCAGACACGTTCCCATTTTGATATACTCTGAACAGTTTTAACATTTAGTTAAAACTATCTATATTCTATACATATTTTATACGCTACAGTATATTTCTTTATAATTTGTATACTTGCTATTTTGCTTGAACAATTTAATTTGTTGCGCCTTTATTATGATAAAGTGTAAAAACATGCGAATAATATATAGGTACCTACTGCAGTTTAAAATATAATATGTATTATTTATTTATATCAACAAATAGTTTTTATAATTTCTCAATGTGTTATTTTATTGTTTAATTGATGTTTTTAGGTTTTGAGTACACCGAAGAAGCTTTTAGTTGACCATGTTGTGTTTTTTTTCTCGGAAAACACTTTTCTACAGTTAATAAAAACGATTCAATATCTCCATGTACCTATCGCATTACACGAATCGGATTTATTGACTGATAGTATTCTATTTGGATATTTTTTAAAGTTCCTAATACCTTTTCCAAAAAAGTAGATTTTTATATGATTTTTTTTTAAAAACATTTTTGGTTAGGAAAAAGCTGCAATGCAGAATTTCTGACCGGTAGTAATGTATTTGAGACATTTATCGGAATAATCAACAGTTTATTCCCCAAATTCTTGTTATGGTTTTTTAAATTTTTTTTTTATTTTACGTGTTAATTTTTTGATCCCAGTGATGTCGTATGAAATTTCTGGGTATGCTCTGTTAAGTGATTTCATACCACTAGTACATTATACATTAAATGTCTTTAGAACAATGAAACGTAAAAAAAATAAAAATAAATATGTAAAAAATATCGTCTTTATGAGATTCGATCCATTGACACGTTTATGTTGATTGGTACCTAGCTATTGTAATCATAGGTTTAACGAGTTTAGATAGTAGGTGTTACCAATAGAGTCTTCCCAAAGAGCGTCCTAAGGGTGGCCCTTGTTGGAGGGGGGGAGAGGTGATCTCATTCTTCGAATGCTTTATTTAAACGAAAAAACAATACATTTTAAAATTAAAAAAAAAAAACTTAGATACATACTGCCACATGGGTAGGCTAATGCTGTAGGTGGGAAGTTGGAATGGTAATTTAGTTTGTACACTACGATAATTCACTACTAACGAAAAATGATTCCTCGCAAATTTCGGTTAAACATGTTTTGATAAAATAAAATTGAAAATTGTATTAATTTGTAACTAAAAAATTAATTTTAATTATCGGTGTTTTTAAATAAATTTTGAGCATTTTTTTTGGAGGCAAAAGTTGTATCCCGTGTACGGAAAATTCCGTACAAACGTGATTTTATCAACATTTAAACTTTTAACGATTGTAACAAACAAATTACTGATACGCTCAACATTTTTTATGATCTCTTAAGTACAAAACGATAGAGTAATAATTGTACAAACATATATTATGTTTATTTATAATTATTTTATATCGTATATTTTTGTTTATGGTCTAATATTAAAATAAACGTTATTATGGGTCCCGTAGCGTTATCATACTCATAGATAATATGTCTTACACACATCAGTGGAACAAAAAAACTATAACTGTTATGTAATGGATTTCTTTAGTTGCACTTTTAACTTGATTGTGATATTAAAACATTGTCTATAGACTATAGTTATTATAACAGTACCTATGTTACTTCGATGTTACAGTTATTAAATAGCCCAAATTCACAAGTTGTTACTTTGTATCGATGCCCCTAATTTGTGTATATTATTAATTAATGCATATAAAAAACAAGGCAGAAGTTACAAATCTGATGTTAAATTTTACAAATTATACATGAATTATCGATGTACCATAAATATTTAAATAAGAAGTTACGTTTGAGACTTTAATTGACCGTCTTTGGCAAAGTACTTTATTCTTAAAAATTAGTCCTAGTTATTTTATATTGGTTAAATTGTATTATTCCAGTAATTTCAAAGTACTTGCCATTTTATATAAGATATGATAACCTTTAAAATTATTATGAAATTAAATTCTTCTTTTTTTTCGCCTTCGTCTTAATCCCAACTATTTAGGGTCAGCCAACCCACGTTCTAAGCTTCTACTTAACCCCATCTCCCACCTCGCGTACACCGGCTTGGCTGTCTAATAATAAAATATTGTATGTGCCTGTACTCTTATCAATTTTCATATTATTCTATTCAAAATTAAACCGCGCAGATTTTTTAATATTACACTTTTGGTCGAAATATTTAAATTTTCTCTGAAATTAATCTTTGAAATTTTAATAACCCATAAGCGACTTGTGTTTATCAAATTACTAGAAATGGCTTACTGTAAAATTTATGAATTGAATCTATTACAATTATTAAATTAAACTCGATAAAAAAATAAATCAATAACAAATACACGAAAAAAAAAATAATAATAATAATAACTTTTGATTATGTGAAATGACATTTTAGATGGTCATACGTCATATGTGACCCGTTACATAACAAAGAATTTCATAATATACCATTGCGAGCTTATTCGTAAGAATCATAATTCCAAAACTAACATTTTTTCAACGATGATAATAATCTTTGTAGACATTTGTAAAATAAATATCACCTGTATTTATCTTTAAAAATTTGATATTTGATATTTTATAGGGACGGGTACAGTTATTCGAAAATGATACCAATAAAATAACGATAAGGATGAATTATAACGGCCCGAAATCGTAATTTCTATACCTATATTTAAATTCGTAATATTTTAATACAAAATAATATTATATTTAAACGTAACATTACTTCGTCTGGGGCCTCCAACGAATCAAAGAAGCCACTAAGTAAGAGAATGGAGAAAATGAATTGAAAATGAACCTCAATTTGTTATGCAAAACCACGTCGGCTGGGCTTTTATTTTGTAGGCAGTATTTTAATACTGCATATACTATATATACGACCGAGCCGCATTACCTACCGAAAACGGTTATTATAATTTTCGAATAATTGTACTACGCCGAATTTTACATAAAAAAATCGTTATACAAAAAAAAAAAAAAAGGATTCAGCCAATTAGGACTTAAGGAATCAATTAGTTTTCCTCACAATTAATTTAGTATTTACCTACTATGTTTTAAATTTTATATTTTATTCTTGATGAAATTAATCTATCTAAGTAGATATTGAAGTTATGAAAACTAAAATTTTGAATTTTATAAAATATCAACATAATTATTAAATACGTTTTGTCGTTCTGCCTATAGAACTGAGCAATGACTGTAGATACTGAGAGAGTGGACTACTAATTTTCGAATCTGTTTATATTTATAGTGAGGCATTATATATTTATAGACCTACAGTAGTTATTACATATTTTTAAATAGGTATAGGTACTAAAATTGCAATTATCTGTAAAAAGTAGTCACCACGAATAATAACTTATTAGTATTAATACAGATAAATAAATTGTTTAAAAAGTGGAAATGTGAAAAATGTATTTAGTAACTACTTAAGTTTCGGCTTTGTGCTATCAGGTTATCGATAAAAGATTGATATATAGCTTTGCATATAGATAGTTGAAAAGAAACAAAATCAAATAAAATTAATATAAACAAATGGATCACATTTAAATAGGTACATTTAAGTGAGGCAAAAAAAAAAACCGAAAATAACAGGTAAGTACTAGAAAAGGCATATATAATACTCTTTTTTTATTATAATTTTTAAATTAGATTTAATACAAATATGTATGTAATCAAAATAATAATACATGATTAGTTTAGAATATATTTTGCTGATCGGTACATATAGTCGGATAGGTTAGATGATGATAATAAAACAATTCACTGCAGTACATTCGTATCTTTTCGTATAATTGTTAGCAATTGTCTATGGCGAACCGGACAAACTATCAATCACATAATATATTATATAATTCAGCTTCCAACAAATATAGACGCTATAACTAGTGACGTAAATAGAGAAGGGGACACAGTATTCCAAAACCCTCCCTCATCCCCGGAGTTTCTTTCTCGACTGAATTTTGTCAGTAAAGCTCATAAAACTATCGACTCGCATATCTATTCTATCGTACTGATGATAACTAATAAATACAATTATATTTATATAATTGAATATTTCTTATGGTTTTACTTTGGAATTCTTATTATATTGTAATATAATAATAACGGTTTTACAGTATCATTAGTTTCATCTTTAGATCAGTATTTTCCTTACTACTCACCGGTTCCTACGAACAGCCCCGACAAATGGAACCACTGCACAACTTGGCAGTGATTTGTTTGCATTTTATTTTAATATTTTTCACCTATTTTATATAGGTACTTCATTCTGTACTTCGTACAATTGCAGTAATTCACTATGCATATTAGAGACTTCTTATTCTTTCTATACGGGTACCTTACTTAATATTTACCGGAATTATAAACGATACATTCGATTTAACTTAGTCTACTCGAATAACTGAAATAAAACTATCTGTTTCACCTGGCACGTCTCGTTCTAAACTTTTTAAAACCACCGTTCATTATAGCCCCACCGAAAATATTTTCTGTGTACACAACTGCAGATTATAACTAGCATAACATTTTGAGCGCCGTTTTGTATTATTATTTCTCCTCAAAACCCCCATAGTATTTTAGCCACAATTTAACAGATACACGGATATAATAACGTTATCGTACCGACGACGGTGATATCGTTTTGCTGTTTATACATGTATACTTTCTTAGTTCTTATTGTATCGTTCAAAATCTATATCTAAAACAACGTACGATATAATTAATATTTTTTCCAGTTTTTCGTTCGGGTGAAAAAAAAAACTGTTATAGACATGATAAGTGATACAGCCACGACCCGAATATCAAATGTATATAAATAGTATGATTTTTTATTCTCTAGAAATTATTACCATAATTTATTTCAGAATATGAGTCGCCTATAATATTACCCTATATATTATATTATATAGGTAACGAGAAATATAAAGACTGACGATTTTGACGTTTATTTTTTTTACCCATTATCTGTATACATATTATATACGTTCGCCCCCCGCGACACGACATCACATTTCGGCCTTTTTTTTCCACTCTATATGTAAGTAGTGTGTTCGATATAATATCTAATGTATAATGTATTATATATGATATGGGTAATGATATACATTATGTTTTGTTGTACTGTAGGTAAAAAGGATGTTTTTGATTAGATTTCCGAACGTTTGTATTAGATGTATAGACGGGGCCGAGTGTATAATATACTCCGCATACACTGCACCAGACCAGTCGACTCGATAACCGATATTTCGTGATGTTATCCGCAATAATAATAATTTTAAAATCGTATTTTCGTTTTTCGCGTAATAATTTAATATAATACATAATACTATATCGTATTTTCGAATTATTAATACTATTATAATAATTGTCCCCGGCTTTCGACGTCCCCTCGCCCCTGTTGTATTATACTGAATGTACATTATATATGCAAAAGGGTAGGTATATAGTAGCAGTATAGTATAGCAGTGGGAGCGGCAGCGGTGGGCCCGATGAATAGAATACGTTGAGATAGGGACGACGGCGACGAGAGAAGGGTTTACGATTCTCCACTGCATGGGGCTGCGCAGGGGTTGTTTCGCGTTTACATCGCCTCTCGCAGTGTTTTTTATCATTTGATTTTTTTTTTTCCGTTGCGTCATGTTAGTAGCGCGCGCAGATTGGCGATGGTATTTTCAAAACAAAAAAAACTATAGATGTATCGTATTTTGAAACCTAAAAAAAAAAAAAAAAATCGCAAAATCCAATGAAACGTATAATATAGTTTTCGAATAAAACGGTTATTTATGTTTTTATTTTGCCGTATAAAAAAGCTAGTATAGTACAGTTTTTCGTCTGTTCGTTTTTCTTGAAATTGGTATCGATTTAGATTTAAAAACCGGACAAAACTGTGTAGGGATGGTGTTTGAAAGATTTCGTTTGAAAACGAATTGTGATTGTTTTGGTTTTCTCCTAGTATATATGTAGCGAGAAATGGAAATTTAATTATTTCAGGGAAAACAGTAAAAAAAGAAAATTTTTCCAAAATGTGATTACAAGCATTTTGCCTTTTACTGGTGATAAAGATAAGTGAAATTAAAAAATAATAATAATCCTAACGTATCCTATTATAGTAACGAGCCTATATAATTATAACAAGTTTTCAAAATTGAAATCTGTCAAACACAATTCCAACCGTTTTGTTTGACTTTTCGGTCTAAAACGCGTTATATTGGTCGGTTACGAACGGCCGTACCCTTTTCCCTTAAATGGATACCGGGAAGTGGATTATTGGAAAAGTTTTATCAATAAGGTAAATAAAGCGGTCGTTAAAATGTAAAAACAATTGTTCAGATTTTACCTATAATATAATACGAGAAAATTTGTAAAACCGTCACCAATCGTCCTTAACCGCGACGCGATTAAATGTCTGCGTAGTGTATCTACACCATCACGATAGTGGAAATTCGACCGAGTAAAAGTATATCTATTAATTTTTTTTTTTCTTCGGTCGACATCAAATTAAATAATAATATTATGATTATTTATTATTATTGTAAGGGCATATTTTTCATAAACGTATCAATAATAATATTATGCACTACGCGTCCCCCATGCCTTGTCATAGGTGGTCCAGTGTATTTTATTAACTAGAAGATACCTATACCTATCAACACTGTTAAAAAAAGAGAGCCGGCAATATCTGCTGCAGGGCGTATTATGATGTAGGACCAAAACTGTATATCGCGCTATCTTTTTCTAACGTGTAATGATGTTCTCGTAATCTTTGTTGTAAAACGTTTCTCTCTCTTTCCCTCACTATATTATAAATGACGGTTACGGACGGTCTTAAGTTATCGTATACAGATACTCTGTCTTTTTTCAACAATAATGTCGGCTCCGGACGTATCTTCTTTTCTCTCTTTCTCTCTCTTACTCTTGTTTACACACACTATACTAGCATTCCGTTTCAGTATAGGTTTCTATATTATTACGATATTTTTATACGGGAAAATATAGCGATACAAGTCGTTTTACTCACGCCGTACATAATATTATACTACACGTGTGCGATGGTTGTTGCAGTTTATAAACAAACCGTTAACTATACATACATATATACATATTATATATTATGCAGTTGAAGATATAATTGTATATATATATGTGTGTGTACGTATAAACGGAATATATTATACGAAAGACGTGCAGTAATTAATCATCGCTGCATGTACAGCGGCAAAAAATACATGTATAGTCGTCTGCAGTGACGTCGCGCGTCGTCGTTCGAATGGAATCGCATCGTATATAATAATATTATTTATAACAGAGTTTACCCGTATTATAGACAGAGGCAAGTATATTATTTCGTACGAGGAAAGCCGAAAACATAATTTAAGCAAATGTTTTACCGATACCTAATGCAGAGGTACGCCATCGCATGCACATTTATTTGATTTATGTAGGGCGCATCGATGTGTCTATATGTACGATATTGTAATGTGCAGACGTGCGCAGTGTAACGCCGTGTACGCGAACCGGGTGGTGTACGATAACATGTTGCGTAGGGCGTAGTATTTTCGGTTTCTTTCGGCCGAAATTTCACCGGGGGTTTTCGCGATCCCTTTAGTCGTCTTCAAGAGAACGAGGAAACAAATGCGCATTAGGCTCATCAGCTGCAGACCTGACGCATACACCAAGTGTAATACGGGTACAGGCGGTCCCGCGAAGGAACGATCATTGCGACGGCCCGGAGACTTTTTTCACCGATTTGCTCTAAAATGTTGCATTACCGTTGTTTTTTTTTTTGTTTTGTCGTCGTTATTTTCGGGGGCCGAACCGACGCCATCTACTGTTTCGGTTTTCAAACTGCGACCCGTATTCAAAATTCCGTAAACATACGGAATATTAATTTAAATACATTTGGGCGGTGACACTTTTGATTTCCGTTATCCCGTTTACGAGTTATTTCACTTTTAAGTTTGGGTATAGGGGAGACAGTAGCGGCCGAGTACTATTTAAACGCTGCGCGCTGTGCCGCCACACAAATGATGCCGACGACGATTTCCGTCAAACGGGTTGACCGAAATGAAAAATTTCAACCGCAAAATGTATTTAAACAAATACTCCGTCTATATTTATGGCGTTTTTAATGTAGATTACCGGTTAAAAATCACATGACGGTATAGTCGTTTCGTTCCCAAAAATAAGGGTGGCTAAAAAATTATAGTGACGTACAATTTTAGAGCTACCCGTTTCTTAAATCCCGAAAAAAGTTAATACCTCCCAAGATATATTGCAACGATTTTAAACGAAGTTTGAATATCGCTACTTTTTTGTATGCAAGACAATTATTAATAAAAAAATTATTAAAACTTTTTCCTTACACAATATTTTGAATTTTGAATTTCTGCATATTATTTGAGAAATTTGTCAAGTAAATTTTCATTACACAAAAATTAGCCAGGGTGCAAATAAGGGAGACTTATGAACATCTATTACTTATAAATATTGTTAGCTATTCGTTTACAGAAAATCAATGATGAAGCCAATAATATATTGTTTAACGTACATTACATATGTATATAATATTATGTACTACATTTAATTTAATTTAGATATTCTTAGCTATGCTCTACAACCACACAAAATTTATAAAAAAAAAAACTATTCTAATCATTTAAACCATTTTACTTAATATGTTTGATTTAATTTCGTTTACTATTTGTTTTTTTTTCCATATATTTTTATCGCAACTTTATTATTTATGTTATCTATACTAATATTATTTATTTATTTTATTTATGTATAAAGATAAAAGATTTGTTTATATGTTTGTAATGGATACAAAAACTACTTAACCGATTTTTAAACTTCTTTCACCTATACAAAGCTACATTATAAGCGAGTAACATGGGCTGTATTTCATTTTCACAAAAAATTAGAGATCCTTATGAAAATTCAAATACTTAGGTTTTTAGCTATTTTTTTGGTACGAGTATCTAATTGTTTATTTATTTATTTTTTGTTTATTTATTGGTTACCTTCGTGATATGGATGAAAATTTAGCTGTCGTAGACCAGACAACTATTATTATTATTAGATATTATTATTTACACTATTATCAAGCAATAGCAAGCATTTTTGGGTCAGCTAATATTCTATAAAATAATTATTTTTATTTTTATAGTTTAGTTAACTTAAAATAACAATTTTAGATTCTGAGTATAACGAAGAATGTATTGGTTTTACAAAGATGTTTATTTTTATGTTTTTTATAATTTTTTTTTTTATGTCAACACTTTTTCTACCAGAAGTTTCGCTCCGATTCACAATGATAGCACTTCTTCTGAAAGAAAATTTGACTGGGAAAGTACTTTAAAGAGGTCACTTTACGATTTTCCCAGAATTTCTCTCAACAAATGTAAAAAACCAGGAAAACACATGGGAAAACTGGGAAAAACGTAGGAAAAACAAGACAATTTTTTTCCAAACAGTTTTAGTTAGGCAAATATTCTTATTGATTTACGTATAGTACCTCAAAAGATGCAGAATTTCTGCCCACTGGTACTTTATTTGAAATACGTAGTTACCGACATCTTCAGCAGTTCAATCTGTAGGTCCTTTTATAGTTTGATTTTTATTGATTTCCAGGATACATTGGCAGCAAGGAAAAAATTCGTCTAATAGTACTCCGCTTAGAATAGTTTTAGTTTGAAATAATTTATTATAGCGGATGGTATATAAATTTGATTACACTGCAAATCCTATACCTTCTAGATTATCCATCTAAAACAGTGGCCAACAGTATCACATTTTTTTTTGTGTTTAAAAAAAAAATAGGTGTCCACAGAGTACTGATCTATTCATAATTTTGAGTTAAAAATAAAATAAAATGCTGGGAATCATTATACAGAATACAATTTTATAATCCAATTTTTTGAACCGTGCAATTCGCTCTGCGTGTACATGGCTATAATCGAGTTATTTTTAATTTTTCGTTTCATCCAGTAAAAACATACGAATTCATAAACTTCCGGACCCCTTCCCGGGCTCTGCTGCCACGCAGTTAGCTGTTATTTAATTAGTTATTTTGACGTTACTGTTTTAACAGTCATTAGTTGTACATTTTCCAGCGAGTCGTTGGAAATAATAATAATAAAGGAGGCTGAAAAATTTAAACAAAATTATACAATAAGTATATTATATTAGTATTTTTTAAATATCAACCTGCTCGTATATAAATATATATCTTATTTTTTTTTATATAATTTTTATACTCGACAAATTTAATATAGAAGGAGTATTTTCTACATAATAACATATTATAACAAGTTACGGATTTCCATTTTGTCGCACGAAGTAAAAAAAAAAAAAAAAACATCAAACATATTATTATAATGTTTACTTTGTTTAGTTCTTGTCAAAAATGTCAAAAACATACGCTAGTTATAATGTTGTATACTGATAAATTTGCAAAACTTCGTGAATGATTTAATTTTGCGTAATTTTTTAAATTTAATAAAACTTAAATATATTGACATATAAACGATACGGATAGAACACACGATGGTATAGTTTTATGTAAAAATATAAAAACTACGATATTCGGAAATTTTGACCAACATCGATATTTTTACATAACTTTGTTGCGGAATACAAAATAATATAAAATTAATTATTTATACACAGAGATTATATTACACGCAGACTGGAAATATTTTTATCGATTTATTTATTTAAATTATCTATTAATATATATAAATTTATATAAATTATTCATTTATTTTAGTTATTATTTTTTTTTTTTTCAATGGGACATAAGTAAAACAAAATATTTACCTGATCATTTTTAGATTCTATATTATGACGACCTATATAATTTATTTAAATTCGAAACAATTTTTGATTTTTTTTTTTTTTTTGCAAACTAGTAGTTTTATTATAGAACAATTTATACGTTACTAAAATTTTATTGTCGTAATAATTGTATTATATGTATATTATATTTATATTAAGCGCAGTTACACAATTTGATATTTTGTATGCACGATTATTTTGACGCCTATAAATTATTTTATTTTACACCTAATTTTGAATTTTTATTTTTTTTTTTTTGCTGGGTAAATTATACGGAATTTACCTTGGCGGTCTGATGTCCTTTGGGAGTAGGCACATACAAAAGGTATATGTTGATTTTCCCTAATCCTACGATTTTTCATACACAAGTCGACTATGCATATAAATATTAATATTTTTTTTCAGCAATAATTAATATTTTTTTTCAGCAATAATTAATATTTTACAAACTTTGATTTAAACTGTTTTTTTTTTTTTAATGATTTTTTGAACCTTTACCCTGCAGCTATTTTATACAGTTTTAAGGTTACTTATCCATATAATATTTAGTTTAACTTACATATTATATTATAGAAATAGTCCAATCGGTATACATTATGATGAAAAATGATTTAGTCGCATTAAATCTATTCGAGAAACTGCTTCTACGAATCGTAGTCGTTCGTTTTCATAACGTGTATTTTATGACTATTTCTAATCGTGTTCTACTTACAACTACGTTGATGGTTGCGATGGGCGCGAGTATTCTGCAGTTTATTGGTTTAAAAAAAATATATATATATATATGCAACTAATAATAAAACATAAAAAAGAACGTCAATGGCGAGTGATTCAAATAATGAAAAAAAAAAATACATAGAGAGATAGATGCAGAGGTATGCAGTATATACCTAATAGTTGAGGGATTAATTGCTTGAAAACTCACAGACGAATATTATTGAAGATTGTATAGGCGGATATCACGAGCATTTTTTGCATCATAAAACGGTTTAAATGGTTCCGATTTACGTAAATGAAATTATTATATTTTTCGATCTAGTACCATCGCTGTATAATAATTTCCCCTGCATTACGCCACTGAGAACTACAATTATTATAGGTATTATAAGTATTTATTGCGTGAAAAAACTTCAATTAAAATGCTATACAATGGGGTTCAAAACATTTTCGCTGATAACTTTTTTTTTTATACGTATAAAATTATTCTTATAAACACTATATATTGCGGTTTAACTATCCAATCGCGGAATTGTTTTTCGATGATTTATCGTTGTTTTTTAAATTTATAAATTTATGATAATATACTGTACAACACAATGGCGTAGAGACGATCTGAACGATACAATATCCCTGCATATCATCTTAAAAGTTACATATTATTACAACAGACTTTCAAAAAAATAATTTCAAAACTGCCGTAACTCTTCATAGTGTGGGGTCCCTATATAATATATTATTTTATACGGACGAAAGTTAATTTTTTTTATAAAATTACACGTTTTCCGCATTATCGGCGTGCTAAAATCGCACGTTTTGTTTATTTGAGAAAATTAAAATTGATATTAGTGCGCAGGCAATTCATATACTTTCTGCAGCGTATACACCTATATTGCGTATATTATATTATATTGTAGTTAAAACAAAAAAAAAAAAAATCGCTGCAGTAGAAAACCCCTTTGTCTTTAACATTGTTTTTTTTTTCTATATAGGTACAGTCAATTAAAATTCAAAATGTATTAACTACATAAATTAAAAACAAACTGTTATAATATTACCGAGAATATGAACACGCGATAGAAAATACACACCTCGTGTAGATATTCATTAATGCAACTTAAAAAAAAAAAAAAATGTCCGTCATCCTACCGGGTATGTACCCGTGGGCTATTTTTTTTGGGCGGGTCACAGATTGCGAGCCTTTTGAAACTGCAGTACTTATTGTGTATATAGTTATAAACTATACGTCATCCATAATCGTGTATTTTTAATTTGAATACCGTGAAAATCGTTTAAACAAAAAAAAAAAAAAAGAAATCCGGGACTTTGAGCGGCGAGAAAAGAGTCAAATTTAAATTTCGCTGCGTTTTTTCTTCGCTTATTTGTCGGTTTTTCGTCACTTTCCGACGGTGTCAGCTGCGCCGGGACACACATTGCGAGAAAAGATCAAATGGACTTTTAAATTGTTCTTCCGAGACAGAATATATCTAGTATATTATACCGAACGCCATTTCGTTGTAAACCTATAATAAATCCCTCTTTATTCGCTTATAGAATTTATATAAGGAATTATATTACTTTGTTTTCGTTATAAATAAAATGCGCGATGGTTATCCGGTTGTAAGGGTGCGTGCGGAGAAAGCATAGAAACGTCCGACGGACCATGTGTTGAAAAATAGTATATGAAATATTGGCATTTTAGACTATAAATGAAATATGAATGTGCGGTACACCTAACTATGGTCGACGTGTGTGGTATTTTTTTTTTTTTTTTTTGGTACGTGCGTAATCCGGTTAAAAAATAATTCGCTCTGTCACTGCGTGTTACAATTATTATTATTATTATTATTATTATTTTTTACTTGTTTTACTCGTTGTCGATATGCGCATGTCCGACGTTATCTGTCCTCATCTCTTATTATATTTTTATATCCGCACGATGTAACGATGATTTGTCGCCGGTCGTCAAATTACACTTACAAACGATTAGGAAACGAATATGGGCATATAATAGTACTGTATAGGTGTATAATAATCGCGGTTGTCTGGTGTGAATTATTGCGCATTCCGAATACTCTATATCTGCATAATAATATTTTCTTTAATATTCCAGAATTTTCACATAATTACTATGTATATTTTTAGGTTTATACATATTTGTATAAGTACTGGTTAATTTATTACGTAAAATAATAAATGATAAACTACATAAATAATATTACGAGTATTTACACTGTCAAGAAATACTACAGATATAATATTATAATCGCATTTTTTCACGCATTTTTTTTTTTTTTTATATATATACTGATTACGAATGTGCAATAATGTTTTCTCTGTCAGCGTTATTCTCGGAGAAGGTATACATAAGCCTAAAATTCCGTTTGCTCGTGAATCACCGTCGCGTGCCGGTAAGACAAACATAGTACAATATTGTAAAATCTAATATTTATTATTTTTCGATTCTTCGCCATAATTTAATTTTGGTAACAAAACGTATAGAAGTTGCGAATAATTGTTACTATCGATATGTCATTTTGTCATGGCCGTCCGCCTAAGGATTTGCAAGGCCAAGGACGAAAACGTTTTCTTTCGCGACACCTAATATATATTTCTATTTAAAAGTGCACCGAAAATACCACTTAATAGTTATTTTTTTACGGCACATATTATTTTAAAGTTAAACGACACAACATAATTTTTTTGAAAGATTTTCATATTTTATTATAATTGTTATAACTCGCAGTTTTTTTTCAAACGCGAAAGCCCAAAATCTAATTAAAAAGCCCGCCCCTGCACCTAAGGATGGTCCTGTGAATTTTGCAAACATAGCACTTGGTAGATATTCTTTCTAGTGTATGTGCTGATCTACAGAAAAATTAAGTTTATATATGATAAGAAGGGTATACTTCGCATAGCTGCAATGTTGTAGGTAGGTAGTTGGGCAGGTAGGATACAAAAAGGAGTTAAACGTATACCTGTAAGCCAAGATAAACCATTGCTAACGAAAAATCGATTCTGAGCGGAGTTCAATTGATAATGATGCTTTGTCAACAATATATATATATATATATATATATATATATATATATAATTTTATAGTAAAATAATTATATAGATTTTATATATTTTCTTTATTAATATTTATTTAAAGTTGTACCGATTTTCTCAGTTTTCCAACGATTTTCCTTGTTTTCGCATATTGTATCCCAGTTTTTCACATTTCCTGAGAAAATCGAAAAATAATCCCTCTAAAATACTTTCCCAGTCAGATATTAATTCAGAAGAAGTGTTATCATTGTAGATCGGAGTAAAATTGCTAGTAGAAAAATTGTTCACATAAAAAAAGAAAGCGTAATATTATATTTTATCTAGTACCAATATATCTAACATTTTCCCCTTTGTTTTTTTCGGTTTTTCAAATTTGATGAAAAAATTACTGACAAAATCGAATGTTGACCTCCTTAAAGTACCTCCCTACACCGATTTTCTTTCAGAAAAGCCGCTACACGTAGAAATCCGAGCAAGTCTTTTGGTAAAAAAGTTTTACAGATAAAAAAATAATAATAATAAACATCTTCGTAAAATTATAAACTTCTTCACTCTACTCAGAATATAAAATATACAATTTCAAATATATTAAAATATATAATATAAAATGCAATATAAAATTAGGCAAATAACTATTAATTTTTTCTCATACACGATAGTAATTACATGCAATTATTTTTATTTTTAATAAAACAATATGATACAGATTGCTTCTAAATAAAATGCATTTAAATATAGTGGCCCAATTATCGGATTCAATAATAAAAAATCGTTAAAAATAGTGGCCCAATCCCCGGGTCTACCTGTTATAAATGTAAAATTAATTATATGGCTCTCTTCTTAAAGGATCGTATAATTGGAAGAAAGAAGGTGAACGACAGTCCTTTAAATTTCAAAAATCGGGCAATAAAAAATGTAAACTATAAGTTTCTAAGCGGATTACAATAATGTTTATTTTTATTATTTTATTTTTAAACATTCATTGTTGTTATCATTTTGCCATAATATGAGATATATATTATTGAAAAAGCAACATTGTCAACTGTTTATTTTTGATCGTATTTTTTGTATGGACGTTTATCGGCATTTTGATCAACAAACACAATTTATTTCACTAGAAAATTATGTTTATAGTCTTCTGGGTTTCTCAAAAAATGAATCCTAGTTAACAATATATAATTTAGTAATGTAAAATAAGGTAAATGTTTAATGCATATGCAATTATTAGACCATAATATGACATATATATTGTTGACAAAGCAACACTATATCAACTGGAATACGCTCAAAATCGTTTTTTCGTTGGCAATGGTCTATTGTTGCTTACATATATACATTAAATTCTCATTTGTATCCTACCTTCCCAACTTCTTACCTACAAGATTAGCTGCACCTACATGTCAAGTATGCCCATCCTTTTTTGGGTAAATTTTAAATAAAATTTTTGAAAAATGTTGGATTTCCGTCAAACCGGTGACGAGTAATTTCACTTTTAAGTTTAGATAGGGGCATAGTAGTGGAGCACTAAATAAAACGCTGCGTGACGTGCTACGATATAAATAATACTCTAATACTCTCCTACCAAAACTTAAAAGAAATATCTCGTCAACAAGCTGACGGAAATCCATCATATTAACACCAACATTTATTTAATGTAATATTCTATCTATTTATGGCATTTTTAATGTAGATTCTCATTTGAAAAACCGAAGTTGGTATCGTCACAAGATACCTTTTAAATGTTGTGAAAAATCTAAGTAGGCATTCGATAATATAGGCTTTAACTGCAATTACAAATTCCAAAAATCAGAATTTGAATATATGCAAAATTTAATAAAAAAAATGGGCTTATTGACGCTTATTGAATCACTCTGTATTTATATAAAGAATAAATTTACTTCTTTAATCCTAAGCTTGTGATGGAGTAGAGTGTTCAATAATACAAAAATAATACAGTATTTTTTTTATATTAAATATAAAAATTTAATAGTGCATGATATCTTTGTGTAAAAAATTATAGTTATGTTAAAATAAAGTTAATAGTACATGTTGAATAAAATTCAGTATTTGGTAAATTCATAATTGGGTCGGTACTTTTGTATTTTCCCGGGCCAAAATCTCTCCTCAATACGTCCCTGCATTGGAGTAGGTTTTTCTGGTAGAAAAAGTGTTCACATAAAAAAAAAATAGTAAACATCTTTGTAAAACCAATACATTCTTCGTTACACTCAGAACCTAAAATACATATTACAGGCAGACGTAAAGTTTGAAGACGATTTTATTTTCGTAATTTGGACAAACTAAACAGTGAAGTTAAAAAAAAAACAAATAAAGAAAAATTATGGAAGTTTTAAAAAAATGGATACTGCAGCTGCAAACGAGTGTCGAAAACACGAATGTATAATTATTATTGTCGTCTGGAAAAACAAATTATTTTTTATTGTATTCTTGTTGCTGGAAGTCTTGTAGATTATTTTTAATCGCATACATGTACAGGTAGGTACATCAAAGAAAAGACAATATTATTATTTAGTGCCTAATAAGCTTTAAAAATAATACACTGTAATAAGATGGGTGTAGATAGTTAGACTCGCTGTTGGAGGTATTTTTCGTTCATAATAATATTATAATCGTTTCAAATTAAAGACGATAAATTCTAGCCAATGGACGTTAAGTGGCTATTTGAATAGCGACATTATTAAAAGTTAGACGTTTTGGTATAGTTATATAAAGACATTTGTTCCCGAAACCGGTTGTTTTTTATTACATAATTTTGAACCCTATGCACAACTAACACAACCCTCGATTTAATGTGAACGTGTATATGCCTATACTTTACATATCATTATTATTATAAGCGAGACTGGGGAGTCGTTGGGCGATCCAATCAAAATAATTGACAAAATGCAGTTTTCACATAGAATGTTTTCACCATTAAATTTTATGAAAGAACACGGGATAATTATTTTGAGAAGAAAAAATAAAAAAAAAGGTCATAAATAAATTGGACGCAGTTATACCGGGTTTTAAAAAATATTTTAATGATAGGTATATATTTAAGTAGCGTACCGTATAGTATCGGGCTCCGTCACAATTATTGAAATAAAATAAAACGTAGGTATCTACTTTAGGTATAGGTGTTCTTGAACTAAAATATATAAATAACAACGAATATTACAGTGAACATAACCATTGCAGGTCCTTCATCATACACAAAAGTACAATTTCGTTTTCTCCGTCCATATCGCAGTTAATTAAAAATAACTATTGTTTTTTCGACAATTGCAGCTGTGCTTGAATCGGGAGGGAGGGGGAGGGGGAGAGAGGAAAAAAGGCAGTAAAGAAATGCAAAAAACACTATGAAAGTTTGCTCCGACGGATTTTTAACAATAGTTAGAATATATATTTTACTATACGCGTCCCGCCTCGTTCAAATTCAAGTAGGTACTACCGTAAAACTGTATACAAAAATACTTAGGTACCTACGTTAAATATAATAATAATAATAATAATTATATTGTCAATTATGGTCCGAATACCATGAAAAAAGAATATTTTATTACAGGCATAAATAACATGTTCAGTTTTATGATAATAGGTGTATTATAATATTAACATAATGTATTAAACATTGTTTATATCTGTAATCTGTAAATACTCGCATATTATAAATAATAATATAATGTAATGTAATTTTTAATTTTCTTTCGGTCAATCATCAGATTATTTGAATCTAGGTCAAAATATCGAAGAACAAAATACCCAAACCAATCTATCCAATGGTTAAAAATATATAAAAACGTTTTTTCTAAATTTTTAGAAAATAGTGCAACTATCCTAGTAATTCACGGCATTAAATTACTCTTTATTAAAACTTATATTTTATTTTATATTATTTGACTATAACGACTAATGTTTGTGAAGTCTATTCTGTGATATTATTGCTGTTAAAGTAGTTTATTTTACTAATAGTAATACACCGTAGGTATGCACTCGTAGGTTCAATTAATTTTACGAGTTAATTTTATAATTTAATATTTGAGATAATTTTATTAGAAAATAAAACGTTATCTACTAATCTACGTAATTATTGTATTATTTAACATTTTAACTTAAGAGGATGTCGTACCCTCAGTCATACAACTGCGCGACATATCAAATTTTTGTTCAGTAGGGACAACTTTGTGCTATTAAGTTTTAAAATTAGAGTGAACTGACTTAATATTAAACTCAAAGATACGAAAATTATCTGTGTTTTCACGTCGTTATTTTTTCATTATTTTAATTTTTATGTGAAATATTATGATTGAAAAATGCTTATTACTCGTTTAAAATTTAAAAAAAAACGACGAGACGACACAGATAATGTTGATGTCTTTGAGTTTGATAATAGGTTAATTCACTCTAATTTTAAAACAGAAAAAAGTCGTCCCTGCTGAACAAAAATTTATTGTCACGCGGTTGTATAACGGAGACAGCACATGCGGGTACGATATGTCCTCTTAAATTTTATTTTATATTATTTGAGTACTTATATGGATATCAAAATGTTTGTGTTTATTTATAAAAACGTTTTTCTAAATTGTAGATACTGAGTGGAGCAAGTAATGTATTAGTTTTACAATGATGTTTATTTTTTTATTTTTCTGTGGTCAACTTTTCTATCAGCAATTTCGCTCCGATTTACAATGATAGCCCTTTTTCTAAAAGGAAATCTGACTGGAGAGGTACTTTAATAGAAGGTCATTTTTTGATTTTCCCAATAATGGGAAAATCGGGAAAAACTTAGGAAAACGGGAAAATAGGTACAATATTAAACAAATACTAAGAAAGAGAATATATATAAAACATAATTTGTAATTATTTTGTCATAATATGATATAATATATATTGTCGAAAAATCAACACTACCAATCGAACTCTGCTCAGAATTGTTTTTTCGTTGGAAATGGTTTATCGTTGTTTACAGATATACATTAAATTTCCCCTCTTCTACTTTCTTAACTTTTCACCTAAAACAGTCGCTGTACTCGTCAAAATTATCCCAAGAAATCTTTTTAAATTTGGATATTTTATCCGTGCATATTTTGACCGTTGGATATATTGACCGATTGCCGATTTATTCTCGCGTTAAATGCTAAATAACTTTAACGCAATATTTAATTCGTTAAAACGATTTCCGTTTAGTTTAAATAATGCATACATTATAAAGCTAAGAATATTTAATATGTGTCAATCGCGTGCATGTGCAATACCATTCAAGTTCATTTGGAACACGTATGCAGATTATATGACTTATTAATATTGTATATGTAAAGCAATAGCGCGTAACGTATATTTTATAATAATAATATAATATTATGTGGCCATTGTTGTAGGCGTCTATATTCTATATTTCTATTTATAAGAAATGTAGATATCCGCGCGAGTCGTCTTTATATATTGACATTGCCTGCATTGCATTATTCATTCATCAAAACTACTATATTCACGTATTATACCTATAGTATAATTTAGTTTAATTAACAACGCACAATCGACTGTTATAGCAGGTTACTGTTATAGGTAGCGTACAGTGCCTTCTCTATTTAATCCGTATGGAAACGCAAATTTGATGTATGTCTCCACAACAAAAATGGCTCATCCGTGAGCGCTGACCGTGATAGCATGTATACATAGATACATAGTCGATTTGAAGGGTGTATCGGTGTATGTTGGTGGCCGATAACAGTTCGAAAAACCGGACAATATACGCTAAAAAACATTAAATACTAATAAATAACGTCCATAATTTTATAGCGAGAAATCTTTTTCCAGAGAGGACACTTATTATACTTTATAAAAACGGGTTTTTCGAGTTATCAACTCGAGAGTTTGCCGTCACTGCAGCAGAAGTCCTAGTCCTATTTAATAAACAATAGTCTTAAATTAAATAATCATTTCGCTTTTGACACTTTAAGTGCCTCCTATCTTGATTATAATATTATTATCAAGTTATTGAATGTAATATACCTGCAGTCTGTAGGTGACTTGGTCATTAGACTGCACCAGCTATTGATATGCGATTTCCCGCTATCACTTATCACACGGACACGAGCTCGATGTCGGTATATAACCTGCTTATATTTATTCTTTTATTATCACGGAAGTACCGTGACGGTTCGGTAACCGATGTATTTCCTACTAATATTTAAAATGCGAAAGTTTGTTTGGATGTTTGTTACCCCTTCACGCCTAAATTACTGAACGAATTGAGCTGAAACTTTGCATAGACAAACTTTTAGACCAGGAATAATGGAATAATATATAAGCTATGTAAAAAAAAATCAACCCCTAAAGGACGGGGGGGGGGGGTATTATATTAATATAGATATGTTGTATGAAACAGTCTGTACAACTTTAAAATACGCTGAAAATTACCGTCGCGTACTATAAGTACACGTTGGAACAGTGACATTCACAATGCATTCCAACCTAGCGGTTTCGGGATCGAATCACATTAATTTTTTTTGCGTTTTTCTATTTTATGAATTTTACTTCTTGTTTATTACTTTATTGTTAGCTATAATTACCGTCAGCTTTTAATTTTCCACGCAATATAAATAATAATTTTTATTATTCAATTGTGTTCAAGGACAAAGCTGTGCAGGATAGCTATTCACGGACAAGAAAATGCGTTTTCAAACATTTATGGACAACAAAGGTTAACTGCAGTGTTATGGAAGGGGTTGAAAGCGGAGTATCACGAGTAAACACATTTTTTATATATATTTTTTTTCATTCAATGACACGGACAACATCGGGTGGGATAGCTAGTACAAAATAATTGTGTGAAAAGATCTGGCGAAGGAGAATATTAGAAATAATGTTATATCGATATGACTAAAAACACATGGCTTGTAAATTCAAAATAATAATATCGATAAGAGTTTTACGACCAGTGACGGGAAAAAGATAACTAAACAATCTAGATAAGAATAACAGATAGTTATTATAATATACAACTCAAGTAGGTATATATTTTCTAAAGCAAACTAAACAACAAATTATAACTAATATAGTGTGTAGAGTTATACCTGACTATATATAGTTAGTAGAGTTTTAACTATAACTGTACAATGTATATCAATTAAATTGTTTTAGTAATTCAAACCGCGTTGCATTATAATGTTGTTAAACTACGAAATTGCACCTTAATAATTATAATAATAATAATACAATACATTCACTGTTTATTTTTTCGATTAGTAAAACATTTTATAAAAAAAGTGATAAATATTATACAGGAGGGGTATTTATAGGACTGGTCATAATATTAAATAACATCATTATATAATATTATGTTATATAATATCATTATCGTCGTTATCGTCATCATCATTAGGTCGACTTTGGTATACGGTCGAGACACGTGTTTTATTGTGTGGGTGGTCTTGTCGACCCTTTAAACCCCCTGTCACCGATAACCAATATATAACGATGTGCTCGTATATATATGAGAAAGCAATAATATCTTCGAACGATGGGAGTAGGTACACATGAAAACATTTATACGTGGACCCTTCGTAACAGCGTCATTTTCGTAGAACTATTATTTTATTATATCACACTAATATTTATTTGAAGAGGACCCAGCATGCGGGCCTAGTTCAAAATAGGAAGACTATGTAAAAATTGGTTGTAAATTCAGAGGATCCAGAAACCATTTGGAAAAATGTGTTTAACGGGATGGTCTTAAAAGTCGTAAACCACCCCAACAAATATTTGTTTACCAATAGTTATTGGTAATAATTATTGCTATCATTTCGCTTTACGACTAGTCTTTAACGATTTCTATGATTTATAGTGTAATTTATAGGGTACAGTATTGTATAAATACGAATTTAAAAAAATATTTATCGACAAATATTTAATTGGTAATTTCTAAAATCATTATCTAGATGACGATAAAAGATACGAGACGGTTTAACTATAATATATAAAGACATTAATCAGTGACTTTTTATCTAGATTAAACAAACGTATGATTTTGTTCATTACCTATCTTAAAATAATACTAAAAATGTACCAGATAGAGTACACATTAAGATTTCAAACAGATTGTGCGATTGATGTAACCTGGCTATAACAACTATTATCTATTCACTATTTTAATACAAATCAAATATTTACCCATTATTTCTAATAAGTACAATATTAATTAGATACGATTTAGAAATATGTATCTTAATGATTTCAGGAGATTGGTGACGGTATTCCAAATTTTCTCCTGTTATTATAATGTAAAGTTTGAAAACAACTTTCTACATTTCAACGACTACCAATATCCTATTAAAGAAACTGAATAATTATAATCCGTATATTCAAAATGGATATGCCGCGTCAAAATCAATTACTATAATTTTATCTTCCTTTTTTATCTTAATTTACTAAAATATACACTATCGCCAATTCCCTTAATACAATCTATTTCAGATAACTTATTTACCATTTATCTATATGGGCACATTCGAATTGCCATCCGAGCAATTTATTTTTAAAAATATTAATCGAATCGCCTACTAATCTAAAAATAAATACATTCATAATCAGGTATAGGTAATATTTGTCTAATTGAATTGATAACGACAGATTTTATCAAAAAAACTATTGTTAAAAATCGATTTCATATTTATAAAATATAGTGCTGAATATTATGGATTAGTATGGATAATTGGGTGCTCAGATTTTCAAAATAAGAGTACAAAACATTTTTACAGTTCACGTCCTTTAGTTTATTTACAGTGGCAACTAGAGTCAACGATAAATCAAATACAGTTTTATGATTAGAGACATATTTTTGGCGAGTACGTGGACGTTTGACAAATTTTCGAGGAGGCTGTAAAAAAGTTTGGAGGGAGGACCCCCAAGCTCCTTTTTTGTATCCATGTTTACCATCTTTATTTTAACTTTAATTTCTGATCGAATAATGGTATTATTACGTATAATCGACTATCGATAATGATTTATTTTACTAAATTGGTGTGACGACTAATGGGTATGAAATAACTTGAGTTTGTTTGTACCTATATAGGTGAGTAAGAAAATGCGAACTATACCTGGATTTGATGGGTAATTCATGTGTACCGATTTGCGGATAAAATATAAATATGTATTTATAAATACTTATATCTCAGGCATAAAATGCAACACTGTTTTTAGGCGGTTTTGTAAAAGCGATGTACGTGATGTATATGATAAAACGACCAATACTATTGTGTAGCAAAATAATAGTAATATTGAAATTACAATTTTCAACATAACACCGTCGAAAAATTTACTTTTAGTATAAAAAAAACCTCTTTTGTATTATATATTTTATATAAATTATATTATGAAAAACGAATAGCTATGTATTTTTTTTAAAAAATACCTACAGGATTCTGTATATTATTATGTGTACAATTAATTTCAGACATATACAATGCAATATTTCATTATTATATATTGCATTTTGTAGTACTTCGTTTGTATTCTCTGTTATTTAATTATTTTTTAATTTAGATTTACGTTATACATTATTTTTGTAAAAAAAAAAAAAAAAAAACATATTTCGTATATTTTTCAAATTACAAATAATTTTCATTTTCATTTTATTAACTTAGAGTAACAAAATCAATAAGTCTAATATTTATAAACGACATAATATTAATAATATTTTACCTATAATATCTATTAAAAGACTTCACAGTCAGTGGCGGATCTAGGGGGTACAATAGAAACGTTTTCCCCTCAAAAAAAAAAAAAAAAAAATATAATAATAATAAATTCCATAACCGCTATTGTCGTCATTAACGTAATATTATTTGTCTGTAGCGAGCGTAATACATAGTAACAGCATTCCGCTTTTCCATGATTGCGACTCTCTAGTTGAATTTAGGGTGGAGGGACCTATTATACATTTTACAAAGAAGAGTATATACCATGCTTCCTACGAATTATTTTATTCTTTTAAATATTTTAATTTTCATCAAGAAGTACGTGTTTTAATTGAAAATTTCTCTTAATTTCAACCATGAATTTTAACTTATTAAAAAGAAATGAAATTACTAAAAAATTATTCGTAGAATCCATAGTAACTACACTCTTCTTTATAATCTGCATTATAATACGTTCCCTTACTCTAAATTCTAAATGCAATCTTGGAAATGCGGAATGCGTTTGTTGCTATATTATACATTCGAGATAGCAGAAACGATAAACAAAATGTTAGTGACGAGGCCCCTTGAAAATAAATATTTATAAAAACCATTTTATAACTATAGAGATAAATAAGCTAGACTAATTTATTCAAAGGGAAATGCGTATAATTTATTCATAACGTATAAGTAATGTATTGATTTAATTTAATGTGTTAAATAATTTAATAATAACTTAACAATATCATGCTACAAAAAACATTGTGTGTTTTGTAGTTGTAATCTGTTCCTTATCAAAAATCTTGTTTAAATAAAAAATCCAAGAAAAACTGTAGGAAAAAAGGGAAAGTTTAGGAAAATAATGGTTTCAGTATTTTCAATTTTGTTTTTCCGTTATTATTCGGTTAAAAATATTCGTAGAGACTTGTGATGTTCATGGAATACTTATACTAGCATTTTATACATACGATACATTTTAGATTCTGAGTATAAGCGAAGAAGCTTATAGTTTTGAACAAAGATGTTTTTTTTTGTATCTGTTAACAGCTTTTCCACCGGAAGACTTGCTCGGAAAGGAAATCGGTGTGGGGAGGTACATTAAGGAGGTCATTTTTCGATTTTCTCAAGAGTTTTCTCATAAAATGCGAAAAACCGAAGAAAAATATAAGAAATATAGGTATTAGTTAAAATATATTACGGCCTTCTTTTTTTCTGTCATTTTTCGATTTTATCAGGAGTTTTCTAGATAAAAACCTGGATAAAACATGGGAAACCGGGAAAAACGTTAGATAACTGGAAAATCTGTCCAACATAAAACAAATATTAATAAAGAAAATATATAGAGCCTATTTAATTATTTTACTATAATATGGCATACTGTTGATAAAGCATCACTATCAACTAAACTTCTTTCAAAATCATTTTTTCGTAAGAAGTGGTTTATCGTCGCTTACAAATGTACATTAAATTCCCGTCTGTATCCTACCTTCCTAATTTCCCTTCTACAACAGTGGCTGCACCTGTCCTATTATCTTAGGACAGCTTTTTTTAAATCAATCTGGCGACTTCGAGTTATTTATAGGTATTTTATATTTTCGATATTTTTTTTTTGTGGTTAGTTTGTATTTGGTATGTACAATTTCAATAAAATAATTCGACTAAACAGAAATACTTGAAAATTTAAAACGAGATTAATTATAAGTTATACTTAGTGGTCAAAAAAGAAAAATAATTTTTTTTTATAAGAGTTAAAAAAATCAAATTTTGACGTAAATCATAAAAATTACAGTATTTATAAACATGTATAAGTGAATTTCATTCAGGATCATATTTCGTTAGCAATGGTTTATCGTTGCTTACTGCAGGTGTAAATTAAATAATTTAAAGTATTTTATCTTCCCATCTTTCCATTTACAACAGCGATACACCCATCAGCAGTATCGGGTCATTTTTTAAAACATTTTGTAGGAATTTATTACATACATATTTAGGCGAGATGATTTTTTGTTTGTTATAATTTTAATTGTGGATCACATATATATGTAATACTAAACTGCTTACCTATATATACGGTTTATGTTGCCATAACTTAAAAATACGTACTACTGGAAAATTGCAAGATTTATTACCAATAGATGGTGCCTACACTTTTTTTTTTGTTTTTATAAATTAAAATTATGAATTCGTGGAAAAACTATTTTCGACGTCAAATAATATTATATTATCGAATGGTTTTTAAACTACACACATATTTTAAAAGAACGCAGCGCCGTGCTACCGTCGCTATACACTAAATTTTTAAACAAACTATATGTGTTAGCAATGTCCTTCGTATACATTATATTTATAAATTTATTATACACGTAACTCGGTCAAATAATGTTACGTTACGTATTGACGTTGCAGAAAAAAAAAAAGTCAACATTATTTTTGTGTTGTTACAAGTTTTATTTTGTGTTATATACTATGACGGTGGAAAACGGAAATCAAAGGAGATTCTGCGATTTTACTGAATTATTGTAATAGTCTCATTTATGTTCCTTACGATCTATTAATAAACTATATTACTAGGTACTTATTATATTTCAACATAACTGTACGAGACTTAACATTTCAAAATATATATATATTTTTTTTATTCAGACGTCATTATTGTCAAAATATAGATTATTATCGCAACAACATATTATGTTTTGTTTTTTTAGATTTATATTATATTATACTATTGTACACTTTACACACAATGTTTCACATGCATATATTTTATCGCATTTACTGTTTGAATTTGTGTAACGCATTTATTATATTATGATAGTACTATAATATTTTAGTATGATTTATTCAATGTAAAACATTTGTGTATATTTCTTTTTGTAATTATTATAAAAGTAAGTTTATGTAATCAGGGTTCGTGACTTGTAGGACACAAAATCAACAAAACAAAAAGCGTTTAATTAACCTCCATTAAAAGCTCTGAAATAAGCATTAAAAAATATTTGAAAAATCAAAAAAAAAAAAAAAAACTAGTAAGAAGTATTCGTTTTAAAAACATACAAATATGTAAAAAAATATCTTTTAAAATTCATATTTCAATACATAAATTTCCCAAAATACCTCGCTAGATTTAATGTCAAGCGAAAAAATTGTAGCAAACTCTTTAAGTGCCGAACCCTGTGTAATTTTGCAGGGTATTTTGTCGTAATATTTATTTGCCATAATATAAACGACGACGTGTTTAAAAGCCGAACATTATAAAACAACGTCTGCGGTGTAGGATTTTTTTTTTCTGAAACTTTATCGACTTTGTTTATTTTGTTACCTACTCTATCTGGGCTGTAGATTGTTGTACAAGAGTGGGAATGTGGTCGACCGCGAATGAAAGTGTGGTCTACTTTATTATGGTCGTATATTTTACAATTTACTAACATATTGCCATTTTGAACATTAACAAATTTACCGAGTTGATTCTTTAGATTCGTATAGGTACGGATTTTGTCTTCTAAAATTTTAACTCTGACAATGTTGCTGGAGTTACATCCACACAATGACCAATATTGAGTAGTGAGTATATAATCCTAATTCCATATAATCTGCAGAGCGAAACATTATTATTTTACCATAGATTGCGGAATAACATCACCAAAATAAAAAATAAAAAAACCCTTTTGCCAGTAAACCATTTTTATTTTTACGCGAACTGATATGAAAACCGAGATTAGATTTTAAATTCAATTTTACACCAGAGAAAGCGAGTTGTAGTGGAGCATTATTTAAACGCCGCTGTGCGTCACGTCGCCGCCTCAAAAATACGGCCAAAGGGACGTAAGCGACATTTTTTTTTTTTATATTATTGCGTAATAACGGCAGAACGGAGCAACGATTGCACTAACATTCGTATCGATATCTTTACTGTACGGTGATTTACTGAATAATTATGATTATGGTGTAACCGACGTTAATTAACGCAGGTAAGCGTTTTAAATAAGATCTAAGCGCTGTAAATTTACAATAACGTTTTTTTTTTTCATGTCATAAGTGCCTATAATATCGTTTATATCGTTATTATACCTGAGCTTTTTACGTTACGCTGTCACTTAGATCATGTTTTGAAAAATAATACTTGCGTAGTCGCTAGTATCGTAATATATTTACAATAAGTATCAATACAATTTGACGTAATCAACGACAAATATTATTGAAATGACTGTTTACTCGCGCACTATTTATGTTTATACAGAGCTTGAACTATTAAATTTAATTAATATTTTTCTCTAAAAATAATCATTCAAGTATAATGTACATGAAATTAAAAAGTAAAATAATGATACTGAAAATTTTTGAAATCATTTTTCTTTTGTTGTAAAAAAAATTTTCATCTTTGGTCGCCTTTTAACTTAGAACTGTTGATTAAGTCGATTATCGATCCTCCCCTACTGACCTTATGCCGAAAAAATGAAAAACTTAAGAATAACATCTCATGACCGGTTTGACGGAAATCAAAAATGTCAGCATCAACATTTGTCAAAACTAGAACTTGCTATTTAAAAATCAAGTATGTAATATTAACGAAAAAAATAACGGTAATGTGATATTTTAGAGCTGTTAATTTCTAAATGTAAAAAGAAAAAAAGAAAATTCTAAACAAAGTTAATACTTTCCGAGTAACGAGTGTCTTATTACTTTACGTTGCGTGAAAAATAAATAATACTGCAGATTTACCCTCGAAATTCGGTTGCTGCAGGCATTCTCTTGTTTTTATTGATTTTAAAATATTATAATGTGAATTCAAATTCACTCGGCACTATATATACATGTGATTTTTTAAATAGTAACTTTTATTAATAGTTGTGGCGAAAGTAGGGGGGTTTTAGGGACTCAGCTCTCCCTGAATCGTCTGAACCTTCCTCAGTGTAAAGCCCCGCCAACTGCATTTATTTAATATTATAGTGAAGTTTAAATATCTCCCCCCTCGAGGTTTATTAGCCGAATCGAGCCACTGATAGCTTCATAAATATAGATGGAATTTTGTTTAAATAAAATGTCGGTGTAACGGGGATGACGGTTTATCGGGGTTTATTCGGATTTTTAACACGAACGAATACGCATTTGAAAAAGTCCCGTCGTCGCTCATCCCGTCTTTTTACGAATAAAACGAAGAATTTTCGAAATTATTTTAAATATAGTTACACTGTGCGACACGAATAAAGATTTTCGAATAATAATAATATCGCAGTATTTATCCTCGAACGCATTTGCGTTTTAAAATTTACAGGTAAAATATTCGTCGCCCCGTTGAAAAATACAATGTCAGCCATTGGGACTTGTAATATATTGTATACTTACTTTAATACAAGTGGGGTTTTTTCTTCCGTCTGAAAACGTTTGCAAAATTATAATGATTATATTGTCGCAATATTTTATTATATATCGAATGGAACTGTGAAATTGTGTAAACAAATAATAAAATTATGTGTAAGTATATTTCTTTTTAACAATGTAGATTGTGTACATTTCAAAACAATATTTCCAATGTTTTTTTTTTTTATTTTCAGAGTGCAGGGAATCAAATTTATCCGGTAAAATTAAATTAAACGTGTTAACATAATATATAATATTTTCTTGGCAGTCGTGTACGTAGAATATTTAAGACTGAGATGTTTTTCTATGACGTGAGCGGTTTTTTGTGTGATGTGTCTGTAAACGACTTTTCTATATGAATAAATTTTGCTCCCATCAAAAACTTTGTAAGAAACTTTTATTCAGAATTTTTGATCTGCTCGGCGCATTGGAGAGGTAATTTGTATTTTTTTATTTTCTTGATTCCTTGGTTGTCTATTGGTAACAAGTCAACTGCAGAAAAAGTACGACTATAATAACAAGATACTTTGATACTAGCATCACAAATTTAAAAAAAAACATTCCAACAATTTTTATTTTGAGTTGTTAGACATTGTCAAAAAAAATGTAAAAAGTTACTTAACTTTTGAAATATTGTTGCCAAGCACATTGCCAACACCACACTTGGTTTTAAGGTTTAAAAAACTCATCTGATAATGTTCACGTGGATTTATTGTACATTGTTAGAAGTTTGTTACAAATATCTGACAAAATTTAAAGCTCTGTAAACAAAAGAAAATATGATGACGGGAAGTTGGCACCACATTATGATTAAATAAAACAATATGGCGGTAATAATAAACTTTTACGTTTCAACAACTTTTCAAAACGGTTCAATAAACTAGTTTTGAACATTTTCAATGAAAATAAATAACCCAACATTTGCATTTCATATTTTATGCATTTCATATTCTTTTCCCTACAGCACCACAGGTTTCGGTATAATTGTGTATAAAATACCTGAATAATAATGAAAAAGAGGAAAAAAGGGTTTAAAATATGAAATAAAAATGTCGAGCTATATATTTTCATTTAAAATGATCAAAATTTATTTATTAAAATTTATTGGACCATTTTCAAAAGTTGTTGGCGCTTAAGAGTGTACACATTTTATTTTTTCCCATTCTTATAAGTATAATGGTAGGTATACTTGTGACGCTGAAAGAAAAAAGGGGTTTACAGTTTCAAAAAAAATTTTTGGAGTAAATTTAAAATGGTTAAAACTAATTTGTTGAACCGCTTTGAAAAGCTGTTGGAACATAAAAGTGTATTATTACGGCAATACTGTTGGTTAAGTGATTGGCACCAAAATTTTAAAAGTTGAGTAAATTTTTTATTCTGAGTGGAGAGAAGAAGCTTATGGTTTTACAAAGATGTTTATTTATTTATTATTATTTTATCCCGTGAACAACTTTACTACCAGCAATTTTTTTAATTTTAGAAACCCAGAAGAATATAAACACAATTTTCTGGTAAAATAAATTGTGTTTGTTGATCAAAATGCCGATAAACGTCCATATAAATAATAAGATCAAAAATAAACAATTGACAATTTTGCTTTTTCAATAATATATATCTCATATTATGGAAAAATGATAACAACAATGTGTGTTTCCATGACAACAATGAATGTTTAAATAATAAAATAAAAAAATAAAAATTATTGTAATCGGCTCAGAAACTTATAATTTACATTTATTATTACCCGATGTTTGAAACTTAAGGGACTGTTCTTCACCTCCCTTTTTCCCTTCATACAATCCTTTGAAAAGAGAGCCATATCATTCAAATTATGAAATTTTTGTGGTGCGGACGGTCTCCGACGTGTTGTTTAACTCCACGTTTCTTCAAATCATATACATGCAGATCGATTTTACATTTTAAATCATAATTCATACATTACAAAAAGAATTATAAAAGCTTTTAATTTATTGCTGTAAAATAGAAATAAATATTATCGAAAAAAAAAAAACTGTCCGTCCTAGGAATTAGGATAATGGGGACTGGTGCAGCCACTGTAATAGGTAATTTAATGTATAGCAACGCTAAACCATTGCTAAAGAAAAAACAATTCTGAAGCGAGTTCAGTTGATGTTGGTGGATTGTCAATAATATATATGTAAAACATCGCAAAATAATTGAATACTAGGAACTATATATTTTTTTCAATAATATTTGTTTAATGTACCGATTTACCCGTTTTTCCCAAGTTTTTATCGGTCTTTTCGTGTTTTTCCAAATTTTTCACATTTGCTGGAAAAGTCCTGAGAAAATCGAAAAATAACCTTCTCAAAGTAGAAAAAGTTGTTAAAGTAGAAGAGTTGTTAACAGATGATAAAAATAAAAAACCATCATAGTAAATCTATAAGGTTCTTCGGTCCACTCAGAATCTAAAACGGGGTGAGCACGCTTAGTGAATCATTCTGTATATGTACCTATATCGTATTATATATATATTTTAATGGCATTTTAAGTTAAAAAAAAATTAAAACGTTATTATTATAATATGCACTTCAAAATTTCAGCATAAGTTTTTGGGCGTCTGCAAAATGAGCCACAGTGAACATTTTTCAAAAAGGTATGCGGTAATTGGGCCACTAAAATTTTAAATTTATATCTGGTAGACCCGGTGTTTGGGCCACTATTTCTAACGATTCTTTATTATTGAATCCAGTAATTGGGCCACTATATTTCAATGAATTTTAGATTATTTTAAACCATATTATTATTTTTTCCTCGATTACAAATATAAATCTCTCATGTTCGTTATAATCGATTTATGTTAACGACCCTTTTGAACCCTGTGTGAAGCAATCTGTATCACATTGTTTTATTAAAAATAAAAATAATTGCATGTAATTACTATCGTGTATGAGAAAAAATTAATAGTTATTCGCCTAATTTTATATTGCATTTTATATTATATATTTTAATATATTTGAAATTGTATATTTTATATTCTGAGTGGAGCGAAGAAGTTTATAGTTTTACAAAGATGTTTATTATTGTTTCGTTTTTATCTGTAAAGCATTTTAACAAAAGACTTGCTCGGATTTCTACGTGTAGCGGCTTTTCTGAAAGAAAATCGGTGTAGGGAGGTACTTTAAGGAGGTCAACATTCGATTTTATCAGGAGTTTTGTCATCAAATTTGAAAAACCAAAAAAAAAAAACAAAGGGGAAAATATTAGAAATATAGTTATTAGATAAAATATATTACGGCCTTCTTTTTTTATGTGAATTACTTTTCTACCATGCATTTTGCTTCAACTTTTATTGATAGCAATATTTCTAAAAGGAAATTTCGCAATGGAGATACTTTATAGAGGTCAATAACGTCAGATAACTGGAAAATCGGTCCAACATAAAATAAATAATATTAAAGAAAATATATAGTGTTTATTAAATTAATTTACTATAATGTGGCATATATATATATATATTGTTGACAAAGTATCACTTTCAACTGAACTCTGCTCAGAATCGTGTTTTCGTAATCAATGGTTTATTGTTGCTTACAGGTATACATTAATTTCCCGTCCGAGCCCTACCTTCGCAACTACTAACCTACACTAGTGGCTGCACCCGTCCCTGTTATTTTACCTCTCTTTTTACATTTTTCTGACAAATTCTAACAAGTCAGGGCAGAGATTGTTGGAATGTTTTTTTTTTTTTTAAGTTTTTGCGAACTTTGCGATGCTAGACTCACGTCCCTATAACAATAACACTCTGTTCAAAATCGTATCTCGCCAGCAACGGCCGCGTATTACGACCGTCACTGGTCATCGGTATAGTACGAGTCTTTTTTCAAAACCAAAACGTTTTATTATTATTATTTTTTTTTTCCATAAAATATTATGCGTTTTGTGTTATAATTTTAATGTCGCATTATGCAGTATCATCGCGTACACCATCACGCGTGCACGTTTATAGGGAATAGCGATTATATACTTACTATTATATTATATACATTATACACCGTGTCTATACCTGTATAGGTAGGCGGTATTCGTTTTGTTTCGAATTAAAAATAATATTATAAAACGCGCACATTTACAACAAATAATAATAATGTAACGTGCAGCGCGACGGCGGCGTATTAATATTAATATGTGTGTATATTTCGCTGTTGCTGCAGGTACCGTATAGTAACGCGTATAATAACGTCGAGAAAAAAAAAAATGTGTAAAAACGACATTGAAAAGAAACGATTGGATTTAAATCCGAGGGTTATTGAAGATACGCGCAAACACAACGATATTATGATATTATTATACTTCGTTAATGTGCCCGCTCATAAGTAAAAGAAAAAAAAAATTGTTTGTTTTTCGAAATGAAAACGTCGACTGTTATTTTTATTTTAATAATTAACACTATACCGGCCATACCGTACATGATATACCCACCCTCACCCCCGCATTGTCATTACGCGCGGGCGTTACCGTATTATTATTATTATTATTATTATTATACGATATAAAATATCATATAATGTCACGGTAAAACGTAAGTAGTATACCGTGTCCCGGTGTCATTCTCGCCAATTTCGTTCGTCGAATCTGAAACACTGCAGTGTGCGCTTATTATGACGTATAGTCGCGCGTAAAATATTACCGGGGCGCGGGATTTTTCGAAATTATCGCGTAAAACACCGAACGCGTCGGGCACCCGGATAATAACACGACGTGTAATTATTGTACCGCGAAACATTATTGTGTTTTACGATAATATACTTACACGGGTGTACCTAATAATATTGTAACCGCTCGGCATTCTGCCGCATTTTTTCGAATTATTTACGTTCGAGTTGATCGTGCTGCACACGCGGGTATAATAATAATAATACGTAAGTATATGAATAATATTCGCGATTCTTTACACTTGTTACGCTCGCGCTTATATTCGCTATATTATATTAATACGCATATAATATATACTCAACAATAACCTACTTATAATATCTTCATATAATATAGCCCTTGGGTATATATTAATATAATACCTTTACGGCACGGGAACGCGTATATAACTAATAATTACGCAGTTAAATATTATTATTATCGTTATTTGCGATGTTTGTGTGTGTGGGTGTGTATACGGATAATTTACAAAATTTAAAACAAAAATATTCTCGATAAATTATACTTAAACAACGCGCCTACTTGAATGGGTAGAATAACGAGACGCGTTACATTCTCCCCATTTGGTTTACTTTATTTTATCTATAACTTATGTAACCTAACCTAAACTATGCATCAAAGACCAAATTTATGTATTTATTTTTTCGAAATACTGGGCCTCGCTGAGAGAACTCGTGTTGGGGCCAAGGAGTTCTAAATAAAACTTTAGGTACATAAATATACAGCAATATTAACAGCACAGTTACAATACTAAAGAGCAAATAAGTATACAAACAGTAGACAATTTCTAAATTAGTATTTTTGTTTGAATAATTTAATCGGGAGATTCATAATGTAAGGCGGTATAGTGTCGAATATGCACGATTTAACGCCGAGTATATCGAATATGGTAATATCTAAACGAGAAAACCGCGGGGAATATAGGAATGTCGAACGTTATAAATTTTACAATAGTGTGTAGTTTTAAATACTATTGGACGTCCACAATAAATAGTAAAAATAATAATCACGAAGAAATTAAAATTAGAACAACTGCAGCGATTAAAACGAGTATCACTTAAATCGAAAATTACAATGTAATAGTTATCAGGCCAGTTCTTTTGCATGCGTGTGAAACGTGGTAAACTATACCAAAGTCTCCTTTGGTTATTTGGTTATTTGGTCTCCTATTGTTATTTTGCCTATGTCTCCATAGGCAAAATAACAATTTCCGAAAGAAGAAAATTAAGAAGAATATACGGATCAAAAAGAAATAATATAAAATGAGAAACAATATGCATAGAACTTTAGAACTTTATGTGAAGCGAGGTTTTACTATGATGTGTATTTTTTTTTCTATCTGCATGTAAAACATTTTTCTCCTAGAAATTTTACTCCAATCAAAATATGACATTAGACTTTTTTTGTTGTATTTTGGCTCTAGTTGAAACTTTAAAAAGGTAATTTTTCGAAATAATTTTAATATTCGAAATAATAAGGAAAAACTAGTTATTTAGGTTAAAAAATATTGAAAATAAGGTTGTCACTGGCAACCGTTTTCAATTATTTTTAGGTTTTTGTCATTTTAATCTTTTAATCTTTTTAAAATATTTTATTGAAAAAGCAATACTATTGAATATTGGCCGACCTCTTTTCAGAATCGTTTTTCGTTAGCTATGTTTAACCGTTGCGTACAGATATAAATTAAATTACCCTCTATATTCTACATTACCGACTTTCCATCTACAACAATGGCCGTACCTGTAGTGCGAAGTATATTCGTCCGTTTATTATATGGTTTTTCGTATTTATATTTTATTCGTAAATAATTTTATCGACTTTATATAGTGAAATTGTTTGGACTAACGACTATCGATATTATTATTATATATTTCGAATTCGTATTAATGCAGAATGCAAATACAATAATATTAGAAAAAAAAAAAATTGTCCATATAATGGCCAAATCAATATTTTAATTCGAGAGAAATTATTATTATTATTATTTTTTTTTTTCAAACCAAAATCATTAAAAACTAAAATCAATACATTTTTTACGCAATTATAATTATTATTAAGTATATATTGTATATACACTAGCTGCAGGTATATAATAATGACCGGGAATATCCTAATCGGGGTTGAATTTTATCGAGGGGGAATTATTTAAATATACGAAAAACGTATATAATATGGACGTAAAATCGTAGAATCTCTGAAATATGCGGCGAAATAATTAAATTCCACACACATTGGCGGGTTTGTTGAAACCAAGGTATTATAATATACGCGACGGCGAAGATTCTTTCAGCAACTTTTTGTGCGGGTGTAATATATAGATGAACGTGATGTAGTCGAAATCAAAGCGCGTGCGTTTTGACGAAATTTCGCCGCGACCCGAACATTTCGCGATACTAAACGGAGTTTTTTTGATTGTATTTTCGAACCGGTTTTTAGATTCAGAGCGAAGTGAAGAAGCTTATGGTTTTACGGTGGATTTTAATTTTTTTACTGTAGACAATTTTTCTACCGTCAATTTTGCTCGGATTTACAGTGATTACGTGATTTACGCTTTTTCTAAAAGAAAATCTGACTGGGGAGGTACTTTAAGGAAGTTATTTTTTTCATGTGTTTTCCATATAAATGGGAAAAACTGGGAAAAAACGGGAAAATAGGTATACAATATTAAACAAATATTATTAAAGAAAATGTTTAACGCATATGCAGTTATTGCAATTATTTTACCAAAAAAATATCACATAAATATATATTATTGACAAAGTAACACTATCAACTGAACCCCGCCAGAATCTTTTTTTCCGTTTGCGATGGTTAATCGTTGCTTATACAGATGTACATTACATTCCCGTCTATATGCTACCATCCCAACTTCCCATCCACAACAGTGGACGCACCCGTCCCAATTGTCTACACGAAACTAACTACACGAACTATTTTAACCGTAGGACGGGCCGGCGACGTCGGACAAAATAATAATATTATTATTATTATTTATTATTGTGTAATATTCGTCCGGCTCGCCACTCTCCGCGATGTTCCGCCGATCAATTGCGAATATTATATGCCGTTCGGCTCTTTAAGTACACGTATGATATGCCGGTGATGTTAATCGGTTTAATCGTTCGTTTATAATACCGCGGCGCGCTGCGCAGCAATAACACAATAGCAGTGTATTATATTATATTATTATAATATTCCATAAATTCTGGTGTAAATATGCGGTGAGCGAATGGGGATAAAGGGGGACGGGAGATTTTAGGTGTCCGGTCGGGGGCGCAACGAACAATATCTCCCCCCCCCCCCCCCCAAAAACCCCGCTCCGTCCGTCCGTGTCTCGTATAGTATTACGGCCGATTGAATGTTATCGTTATCGGAAAAGAAAAACTAGAAACAACATCATATAATAATAATAATAATATATTGAAATGACACAGTGTTCTAGGACCTAGATTAACGATTGTTATTATTATTATTATTATTATTATTTTTTTTTTCAAAATTCGGGTTTTCGGCCTTACCATAACAGTGTAAACACCAAAAGTCGACCTTCGTTTGGAAGCTGTCGGTGACAAACTTCGAAAAATTCCGTTTTTACGTCACCTACTTCAGGCGGTACGGCATAACAAACTGAAGGATATTTTCGTAAAAAAAAAAAAAATTAAGATGCACAGCTATTTTTCGAACAAATTTTGGATTTATTTCGAAATCGCTGTTTTCAATGTTTACATGCAATGTTACTATGGTAGGTAAGTTTTGATATTAATAACCGATTAAGTATTAAGAACCGCGCGTTTTGAAAATATTTCATTTTAAGTATTCTTGTTTAAAAATTGCGCGTTACGGAAAACCAGAACTTTTTGAATTTCGTCCCTAATTACTTTCAAACGAATGTTCATTCGAATTTTTTTATTTGCATTCTTATCGAATAAGCGAATACATAAATTTTGAAAAAAAAAACCATAAAAAATATTAAACGAATTTGTAGCAAACGATAATATTATTAACTGTCTTTAAATATGACGATTACGCACTAAGAAAACCAAAAACCGCTAGGACATTTTCTTGACGTGCGTAAATCTTCGAGAGCAAATCGTCGAGAGAAACCGGATAAATCAGCACCCCATGGACATTTCGTTTGCGTGTTTATGATTTAGAGATGGTATTTTTTACGGTAATACTTTCATTATGAGTTTTATAAGAACGTCTTACCGATGATTTTCAATGGTTTAACGGGAACCACACAAAATGATACTTTTTAAATAATTTTAGAAATAAGACGGACATACTTCGCACGTGGGTGGGCTTCTGTTGTAGGTGAGAAGTTGGGAAGGTAGCAGCGGGGGAATTTAATATATATCTGTACGCAACGATTAACCATTGTTAACGAAAAAACCATTCTGAGCGGAGTTCGGTTGATAGTGTTGCTTTGTCAACAATATTTGTGTCATAGTATGGTAAAATAATTACATATAAATTATATATTTTCTTAAATAATATCACTTTAATATTGTACCTATTTTTCCGTTTTTCTATACGTTTATTCCCTTTCCTCGTTTATCGAGAAAACTCCTGGGGAAATCGAAAAACGACCTCCTTAAAGAAGTACCAGAAAAAATGCTATCTTCGTAAATCGGAGCAAAATTGCTGGTAGAAAATTCGTCCACAGAAAAATAAAAAATAAAAAAACCGATATATTCTTCGTTCCACTCAGAATCTAAAATAGATACGGGGATTAGAAAAAAAAAAAAAAAAAAAAAAAATGAATTTCGCATTCATGATATCGGCTCATATATTTTGCGTAGGAAATGTAAAACGAACGTTACATAAAGTTCCCACGGAAATACTGCCATCTCCCGACAACATTTTATTACAGGTTGGTTGTTACGCAACTACAACCTCAAAAAGGGGTATTTTTTCTATTTTGCTCAAGCGTAATTTTTTTGAACAAATTTCACGATTACACAATATTAATAATTCGCATTTGCAATACCGAAACGAGACCATGATAATAATCGTGTATTATTTATTTGTAACGGGATTTCCGTATTTTTCAGTGGGATTTTGTCAAAACCGCCCATGCGCGACCTCCCCGAACGCTAGTCGCGCGACATATTTATTCGTTGGGGTCAAAATAATAATAATAATAACATATTGTTCACATACGCATATTCGTATTGAATATTATTCATTATACACAATGCAATATTTTGTAAATGTATTTAATAAGCGAAATGGACAATTATTATTTTCGTGGCGAAATTAGATATATGATAATGAATATTATAAAATAAACAAAAACAAATACCGGATACCTGGGAATAGGGTATAACACGTCCTATTATTAAAAACGCATAATGCGGGCAAATTATCGCCGTCTTCGTTAAACCGTCCGTTAATATTTCGAACTTGTTTCAATTTGTAAATATTGTAATGTTATTCATCCGTAGGTCCTTATCTCACCGAACGTGTAATAATAATTTAGTCAAGGTCGTATAACACGAATTTAATGTTGTAACAAACGCTACGAGTGCGGCGTATACATATTTTTTTTTTTTTTCTAGATGACTTACATTTACGTGTACAATATCAATACACAATATACTTCCCATACAGTTTTATTGGACCCGAGTAACAAGACGGGTATCAGCGGCCGCGGACCATTTTAGGGAGGGCCCGTGGTGATTTTTAAGCCGGGTGTACGAAATGTTATTGAACAAATACGAAAAAAGTTTCGAATATATCGCAATGCTCGAGTGACTTAAGTGCCCGGATCCACGATAACACACTTTACGCGACATCGGGCGACGCGACGGCGGCGGGAAATTAAATTGATGTAATGCTATTTCAGATTCAGAGTGTAGCGAAGAATAGTTTACAAAAAAAAACCTACCTATTGTACGTAATAATATTGTTTGCATTTCGTGCGTTCGGATTAGTTTTGGCGCTGTCTAGCAGCGACCGAACGAACGACGCGAGGGACCGCCGCGCGCCGATTCTGTGCGTAGCGACGGACAGCGACAACCGGCCAGAAGCGCCATCTACACGCAAGTTAAACTGTGTGGAATGCGCTTACCGGATGACGACATTCAATGGTCAATGTACCGTATCGCATAGTAGAATTTATTATTTTGCCACAAAAATATGCTGTTCTAGTCTATTTATATGTACATGAGTAAATCAGTAAACGTATGTATACCGACACACAAATAAGTTGTTCTCTTCGTGTGGCGTTAGGCATATGCACCTACATATTATTAGATTTTTAATATTTTGTAATGGCACTTTGGACATCGGTGTATGTTTATTATAGGGGCAAAAAACTAAGATAAAAAAAGGTTACTTCCCATATATTATGACAACATTGACAACACTTTTATTATTGACATAATTATCCATTGTCCGTTATTAAGTATGCCTCCTCTATAACATTGAGTACACAGAGTCTCTAAATTATATTCTAAAAATTACACAAAATATATGTTTCATTAATATTAAACTCGAAAAACATAAATACTCGTAGAACGGAAATAATAATACCGATACTGAGGACGGGTGCACTTACTGTTTTTGGTGGGAAGATGGGAAGACAGGATACATAAAATTATTTAATTTGTGTCTGTACGCAAAGATAATCCATTGCTAACGAAAAACGATTCGGAGTAAAGTTCGGTAAGACTTATTTTGGAATGTTATAATTTTTATGATTTTCGTCAAAATTTGATCTTAAAAAACTTATTGAAAAAAAAAAAAAATGGATTTAACTCAAATTGGTTTTTAAGACCACTAAGTACAACTTATATTGTACCTTGTGTTAAATTTTCAAGCAGCTCTTTTGAGTCATATCATTTCATAACAGATTTCTATTAAATAAAAATAGGTACATATAAAAACACAAAAATATAAAATACCTACAAGTATATAATACCTATAATTTTAAATGTATAATTTACCCGTTACATTTCACATAGAAATGACTAACGATAAAAATGTACCCCCTCAGTGAAATTGTCTGGTTTCGACAATGCCCCCTGGTTTCAAAAAAATGTTCAACTTACCAAACATTTTATTATAATGTGTACTGGGCACTTTATTTTTGAATTTTTATTAAAGTTAGGTACCATTAATAATATTTATCCGAGATCCGACTTTTGAACATTAGTATCATAATTTTAAGAAAAAAAAAATATTAAAAAACGTCCTAGGATAATGGGGTCGGGTGCAATCACTGTTATAAGTAACTTAATGTACACCTGTGAGCAATGAAAAACCATTGCTAACTAAAAAACGATTATGATAAGAGTTCAGTTGATAGCGATGTTTTGTCATTAATATATGTCATATTATGGTAAAAGTCCAATTATTTTAATTCTAAAATTAAAATGGATCCTGTTTTTCTGTTTGTTTCGGTTTTTCACATTTGTGTGAGAAAATTCCTGAGAAAATCGAAAAATGTCCCCTCTAAAATAATAGGGGTAAAATACCTCAGTGGAATTTCATTTTAGAAAAATTTCTATCGTTTGGAGCAAAATTGCTTGTAAAAAAGTGGTACACAGGAAAAAAGAAGTCCTTAATATTTTTAACTAATAGGTACCTATTTCCAACATTTATTTTTTTTTTTGGTTTTTCACAATTGTTGAGAAAACTCCTTAAAAAATGGAAAAATGGCCTCCCTAAAGGACCTCTCTGTACTGATTTCCTTTTAGAAAAGGTGCTACACATAAAACAAGATATCTGGTAGAAAAGTTGTCCACAGAACAAAAAAAAAAAAATATTTGTAAAACCATTAGCTTCTTCGTTCCACTCAGAATCTGAAATCGATCTTCTGTCATTTTTCGATTGGAACAATATTTATGGTTGAAAACATGCTTCGAAAAAATTAAAAAACGAAATCGGTAACGCCATGACGTGCCATAAATATTTGCCATTTTATCTATAATTTTTTCGAGTTTTTCACAATTATTTAAAAATCCATTTAAAAAACTAAAAATTGACCTTCTCAATGCACCAATTAGATAAATTTATCTTTCAGAAAAGATGCAACACTTGATACAAGCATGTTTTCTGGTAGAAAAGTCGCTTATAGATACAAAGAAAAACAAAAAACAAAATAAACATCATATAATTAAACCACAGATTCCCTTCGCTACGCTCCGAATCTAATTTGTATCTAATCGTGGTTTTTTTCCGAAATAGTTTTCAAGTATAAAAATAAAAACACAATAAAACGTATTCAGATTATATATTGGAATATACATATTTTTTTGTAATTTAGGTATTTTAAATAATATTAAAATAATTTTATTCGAATATTTTACAAGACAAGTTTTTATTAAACTTGGTAATTGTTATAATGTCACGATCATCAGAGATTCCGTCGAGGATTTTTGAGTGAAAAATTAATCCATTGATGTCATTGATGTCATCACAGATAAATTTAGGAACACACGAAAAATAAAAACGATAATTATTTACAACTAAACAGTAGGTACACTGCAATATATGTACCTAACAATTACCTAACTATTACCTATCACCCACTTTTAATGAAATGGTGTGATTGCTGTTACACCTACATAGTGAGTTCGCACCAATTACTTGAAGTACTAGAAAACAAAAATGTTAATACCTTTAATATTTTAAGGGCCTGTGGGTAGTTGAAATATTTAATTTCGTTTAATATATCAGTTTACAATTATAACATAAATGATGAAATTATGTACAAAATTGTTATTATCATTAATTATTCAAATAAAACAAACAAAAATATATTTTATCGGCCATAGACTTCATAGTTGACACGAAAACAAAATATTAAAATTCAAAACAACACGAGTAGGTACCTACTTCAATTATTAAAAGTAAAGATAAAGAATACTAACAAATATCAAGGCTCGTAAATATTTGGACAGGATTAATGGATATTATGAATAGTTTCAAAAGTTAAACTCGTGTATTGATTTACATAATGAAAAATGTATTGTAAAATTTCTCTAGATGTTTATTTGATACTTATTCACAAATAAATATTGTTTCGAGTTTCAAGTATTGTGTTATCTATTATTGTACGCACCTAAATCAACAAACTTCTGAATAGAAATCAAATATAACTGATATGTCTGTAGGTGTATTATTATATTTATTACTACAATTTTATTTATTTATTTATTGTCGTTTTGGTTTTTTATTTTGTATCATTAGGTAGACAATTTTTAATATTTTTTAGTGTAATATTATGTAAAATAGTTTTTGCCTGTAATAACATCTGTGGCCTACTTATAACTATTCAATAAAAGTAACTTTATTCATAATATACTTAGATCTAAAAATTGTTTAGCAGACATACCTACAAACTATGTAGACAATTTTATTTTTCTTATAAAAACTATCGAAAAGTATACATGCCTATTACAATACATTTTTTTAAATAATTTTATTTTCATCAAAGCTTTGGTCAACAGGACAATAGTACTAGTCATTGCACTTCATCATTTAATTATGTGGACACTCCTATCATTTGTCTTTGACAATGAATAAAAAAACAATATGAATATTCTAGTTATTATTATTTTTTTATAATAATTTGTAGTTGAATTATTAATATTTAATTATAATTAATAAAATAATAAATCACATCCAGCCGAAATTCGCAACTCAATACCATGTACTACATGCACAAAATGTAGCATTTTGTCGATATTGTACTCGAGCTAAAAGTATTATTTTAGATTTTCAGTTTTAAAAGATCGGTTTTTTTTTTACTAATTAAAATCAAAATAAATATTGTTAATATTATACTGCTGTAGGTTTGGTCTTTTATTTCCGAGATCATTTTCGTTGCGAATTGGGAATGAGAAAGCTGTACATTTTGATGTAAGATTCGTGTATATCCGATAGTTATTGCGACAACAGGACAAATAATAGGTACACAAATACACACACACAAACACGGGCGCGCGCGCGCGCGTGCCCGCACACACGTGAGTCTATGAAATTATAAAAAAGTTTTTATCTACTCTTGAACAATATGTTTTCTTCGGAACAATGGACTTAGTAAATTGTTGCACTCGACCCTTCAATGTTATACCTTGTGCTATTGTATTTATTATCTAGTGTTCTCACTTTTTACAACTCTTATTTTTATTTTTTTCTTATTAGATGGGCACCTATTTACAATACACCGAACACACTGTGTAGGTTTTGGGTTTAATTTGTTTAAAATAAAAAATGAACATGAAAATGACCCACGAAGTCCATCATAAGTTGTAATTAGAATTCAGATGGTAAAAAAAAAAAAAATATTACAAATTTGAACGTAATAGTAGTGTATAATTTTTTTTTCTAACCGTTTTACGTTCAGATTTTAATGAAAATAAAAAAAAATTTAAATCACTTGAAATCATCAAACTTCACTCAGAATCGTTTTTATTCATCGTTGATTATACGTACAAACCAAATCACCCAATATACATAAGTATTATCTATTTCCCCTTGCACTCAAGGTAACTCAGAAATCAACAAAAATAAAACTAATTTGTCGTTATATTTTATTTTATTTTAAATAAAATAGGCTACAATCGTTTTAGCCAAAATTGGAATACCGACCAACACTAATGTACTATTTGATATACAACCAGTACCTAACAAAACGCACAGATATTGTATTGTTATACAATATTTTCTTTTTCAATAATTGGTTCGATTAAAACGTAATTTGAAAATTCAAAATCACGAATTGAACCCGTATAGCAAATTAAATATAATATGGGTATTGTTTTGTTTTTTTTGAGAAAACTCGGTATAATTTTTTTATTTTTATTACAGTTATTTTAATACGGAAATAAAATATGCGAGAAACCTTAAAAATGTCATACCTAACTACTATATTACTTATTATATATTTATATATACTACTTATTATTATGAAATGTAAATTTTATTATCTACGGCTATAATAATTTTATTTACATATTTCTATACAATACAACGGTCACTTTTACGTACTGTAAAATGATTAATATAGTTAAATTTGGTACAACAATTGTAAACAAATTGAATTATCAAAATGTCTCCTTTATACAGGCGTATAACAACACATATACACACAAAACGAGTTAAAACCTCCGAAATCCTAGAGGTGAATCAGTTTAAAAATTAAATTAAAAAAAAGCTATATTGCTATATTCTAATGTAATTTTTTGACATTTTTTCATTTTCAAAATCTAAAGTTTTATAAGTACTACAAAGAATAAAATAATTTTCTCTAACCTTTATTATTTCTGTTTTTTTGTCTTATATTCAAGGCCGTCCGTAGAAATATTTCAACAAAAAATATTTTGTCTTTACCATAGATACTGTTTTGTAAACTCACGGAATAAGAATTTAAAATATAAAATTAGAACTTCTGATAGTTTTAAAATAAAAAATGTTATGCTTTCTTATAATATACTTGTAACATTGTTACATTTACTATTCATTTGAATATAATGTGTGTCAAAAATATTAATGTAAATAAAAGTATAAAATGTTTAAAAAAATTGTCAGTACTTTTAGAATCAATAATTTTCTTTTTATTCACAAAATAATCCATAAAAGTAAGTTTTATTTTCTGAGAACTCTCATATTTACTTCGTAGTTTATGTATAGAAATCACTTGTAAATTACTTAATGCCAAAACAAAATTAAAAGTGACGTATACTAACTGTTAATTACACACTATAACAGTTTTTATTCAAATAATAAAAACAGTTCACTAATAAAACTATCAATTTTCACTATAAAATTACTATTTAAAAATGGAAAATCTACTTAAATTACGGTTGTAGATATGTATATCATATTATATAATATCTACAACCGTGCAGTAAACTCAATAGAAAAATAATGTAAAAAACCAGTGATTTTATTGATATTGATAGCTAACATAAATTTTCTAACCAAAAAGTATTATCATGATAATTAAATATAATAAACATAAAAAAAATCTGTAACTGAAATTTGAATCGTAAATTTGTTTACCATGATTTAAATGTGTTCACATGACGTATATCTAAAGCGGGGGGATGGGGCATGGTCCCTTTGGCCCTTGCGGATGTCCTAGGTACTATGTAGTATAATATATATACCCATAGTTACTATAGTACATTGACGTTCGAAATTCTATTTTATTCTAATAAATGACCTGTTATAGCACTTAAAATCTGTATTTTACTCTAATGAAATAGAAAAAACAATAAAATATGCACAAATAAGCACAATCAAATTTTGGATTTAGACTCTATATAATATGAACAGGATTTCTATCTGACTCCGCTACTTTTTCCGTATCCATAATTCAGAAAAAAATATGCACATACTAGAAGTCCCTAAGTCTAGTTATCGTTAAACAATTTTTTTTTTTTGAAAGAAATGTGATATAGGTGTAGTTGAAACGCGCGATAGGTTGTTCGTCACCCAGGTCATCGGTTGAAAACTTGAAACATTTCGTTTAATTGTAAGTGTATCGATGAAAATCTATTTTATTTTTTTTGTACACAATAATTATTTGTTTAACCTATTTAATTTAATTTACATACTTAAGGTGTTTTTATTTTTCAATAATCTATCATAATACATATTATATTTTAACAAGTACGATGAATTACACCACTATACAACCACTCAGAAAGTGATTGACTTACTGATAAAAGCAGTGTTATACCAGTATACGTATCAGTCCGAATTACAAAATTACCGATTATAATGAATTAAGATTTAAATTTCTTGGAAATGGATTTTCGGAGTAAAAACAGATTCTCAGGAAAATTCCAACAGTTTTACTTATTTTATCAATTATTTCGAAAATTACGATAGGGTGACGAGCGTAACTTAATGTATTTAAGGTTAAGTTGAAAAATCATAATTACAATTAACGGACATGACAGATAAAGCATTTCGCCTGACAAAATCCTAAACTCGCAATGTTACACAATTGTGACATTACACTTTGTAAGAGAAAACGAAATAATAGAGAAAATATTAATTTTAAATTCTATTTCATCAATTTGTTAAAAAACAAAAAAAATAATTAAAATCGCACAAAAATAGAAACCTGAAATTTTTATAGAATACTACAGAAAAATGTCGATGGTTTTAAGCTATTTTTAGGCGTTTGACAATTTTAAATTGTATAGAAATGTGTTTTGATTTAGTTTTATATGAATTAAATTAATTTTGCCAAGCAGAAATATTAAAAAATTATACTCAATTATACTTCAACATAAATTGAACTTAGTGATGAAAAATAATTTAAAGATTTTTTTTTTATAAAATTTTTTTTGAAAATTGTAAAAATCACGCAATGGTCTATCGTTACGCGTGAATAAAATACTCTATATATTTTAGATTCTGAATGGAACAAAGAAGCTTATAATTTTTAAAGATGTTTATTTTTTTTTTCTAGGAACAACTCTTCTACCAGAGAAATTGCTCCGATTTTTACGAGTAGCACTTTTTCTGAAAGAAAATCGGTATGGAGAGGTACTATAAGAAGTTTTTTTAATGTAGACAACTTATCTACCAGCAATTTTACTCAAACTTATAATGATAGCAATTTTCCTAAAATTAAATTTCACTAGATACTTCAAAAAGGTTGTTTTTCGATTTTCTCCGGAGTTTTCCCAGCAAATGTGAAAAACCGGGAAAAATATGGGAAACTGGGAAAAATTTAGTAAAACCGAAAAAATCAGTACAACATTAAACAAATACTATAAAAGAAAAATATAAAGCCTATTTATTATTTTACTATAACAAAGAATATATATTGTAGAAAAAGCATCACTATCAACTAAATTTTGCTTAGAATCGTGTTTTCGTAAGCAATAGTTTATAGTTGCTTACAGATATACATTCAATTACCTATAACAGTGGCTGTACCAGTCTCCGTTATCCTAGGAAGTCTTTTAAAATGTTTTTTCTTAAAATTATGATACTAATGTTTAAAAGTCGGATCTCGGATAAAAATTATTAATGGTATCTAACTTTACTAAAAATTCAAAAATAAAGTGCCCAGTACACATTATAATAAAATGTTCGGTAAATTATAAATTTTTTTGAAACCAGGGGGGCATTGTCGAAACCAGACAATTTTACTGGGGGGAGGGGCACGCTTTTTTCATTGGTCATTTCTATGTGAAATGTAACTGGTAAATTTTACATTTAAACAATTTAATATATTTTGTTGACAGCTGTATATAAATATTCATTGGTAAATGTCAGCCATTATTATATTATTTATTGTATAAATTGAATGAGTTTAGAATTCAATTGGCTTAAAGATTTTTTTTTATTTAGTTGTCAATCTCTCATAGGATTTTAGTTTGCTATTCGTTTTTTTTATTATGTACTTCTTTTTAATTAGCCTTAAATCATGTCATGAAATCCATTTTTGATCCATTCTCCATGGTCCAATCAATTTAACATGTACTCATATGTACGATGACAATTCAATAATCTATAATCATTTTTAAATAGGTTCGAAAAGGCCTAGAGGGTATCAACACCAGTTTATACGTATATAATGTGCTAAAGTTACTTAAAATATGACTAAAAAGTTAAAAACAAATGTTTAAAAAAAAACTGGGGACGAGTGCGTCCAGTTTTGTAGGGGGGTAGTTGGGAAAAAGGGATACATATAGTTATTTAGTTTATACCTGGAACAAACGATAAACAATTGCTAACGAAAAGCGATTCTATATATTATTTTTTGTAAAAAACATAGGCCGTTTAAATTTAAAATAAGGGAACCTAGCACTGTAAATTTATCAGTTTTCATTTTTCGTCATTTTTTGGGTTTCTCGATTATTACAAAAACTATTTGGTAATAAAAACTTATTATTTTCTTAAGAACTAAATTAAAAATTAAAATTCAACAAAAATGTTTCTTGTTGTTTTTCTATTGGAACAATATTTATTGTAGAAAACACAAGCTGTACAAATTTTAAATTATGATATTGTTGAAAAAAATTTTATTTTTTGGTTTTTTCAAATTATTATGAAAAATACTTTAGATATCAAAACATTACTTTCTCTGTCAGTGGTTGGATATCAAACGAACGAAAATCGATCTCTTGTCGGTAATCAATTGGAGCAATATTTCTGGTAAAAACCATCGTGTGTGTATATAAATTTAAAATAATGAATCGGTAACTACAGCGATGCGTAATTAGTTACCGTTTTACCTAAAATTTTCTTTTGGGTTTTTAAAATTATTTTGAAGACCTCTAAGAAAATTAAAAAATGACCTCTCGCTACACTCGGAATTTAAAATAATTTAAAATGTACTTTTCTTAAAAAAAAATCTATTGCATTGTAAAAGTTAAAATTAATCTTTCGAAAATAAATTTTTGATAGACGTTCCGTGATTTTTTTAGTTTATCATAATATTTGATTGTCAACATATTTATTTTCAAAAGATTATTTTTACTTCTTAGTATGAAAAGAATGTTATTAAACCAATTTTTAATTCATATATAGGCATCACGAGAAGAGCCGTTGGTTTTAATAGAGGATACTATTTTTAGCATTTTTTTTGGATAACTTCCTAGCAAGGGTGCCCGCAGGAGGATGCCAGTGGAGGCTATGACCTCCACCGCTCTTTTAGTTAACATTAAATATTAATTGTTTTATTACTTGCATGGATTAAATATTTAAGCTATGATTATTTGTAAGTTGTAAAAAAGTCTTATACTTTTGACTTTGGCTCCCGCGGTTTGTATTTTTGCTCTCTCTAGACTTAACAGACTTATAAGCTAGACTCATAAGTAAAATAAAATACAATTAAAACTTGAATGCCTAATGTATCTGATGAATGCAACTCAATGAGCATTAAATGTAATGTTACACATTTAGGCAACCATACATACATGAAATTAGTTACTCGATGAATAATGCCAGTTGATAATTCAATTTTATAATATTGCTGTATGTACGTTATGAACATACTACAGAGAAGAGTAAAAAAGTTGAAGTCAACTATTACTAATTTCTGAAGTAAGAAAACACAAAATCCTACAGCTGATAAATTGCTGAATGACACGGTTTGGCAATGATGATGATACAAAATAAATCACACTTCTTCAAAAATCATAATTTGGTATCTTAAAATATTATCAATCTAATACCTTTTTTGTATAGTTTTTAAACTATCTCATTTATTTGTGTACGGCCTGCGAAGTACTTAATCTGTACTGCGTAGATAGATTTCACCACATTTAACCACTGCTTATCTACTATTATGTCTATAATAGTATATTTCGAATAACCATACAATTGTAACGATAAAAAAAAAAAAGATAAAACTTTAATTGTTTTATTCATTAGATTAGATTCCAATTTTATTTGATTTAGACATTTAGTCACCGAAGAAATAACCGAACCTAACCGAAATAGCACTTGCCGAAATGCCCTAGAGTGCATAGGCAGATATTTGGTTGAATTTTTCGGAGTGGGGCTAGTGTAAAGTGACTCACATTCGTTCCACTCTATAACTATAATATATTAAACACATTATTAAACTAATATCAATATCTATCTTTAATTCTGATTTATAACTAATCAATTTAAAATTTATATTAAGTATGCAGTATTATTGCATTACTACATTAAATAATATATTTAACTGTATGCACTTCAATAACACGTAAAAATCAAAATAAAAAACTTGATAACAATACAATTAAATTTAATATTACTATGCTTATTATTACTGGCGAAAATCATAGGCCCGTCGGTGCAACAAACGGTGGCAACCTAGGGTGCCTGGGTTGCCCCTGAAATTTTCAAAAGGTGCCGGTTAATCAGATTGTATGTCTGATTTAGCTTACAACTTTTATTTAAAAAAAAAAATTCTTATGCATTTAAATATTATTCTCTATCATTCTATCATTTTTGTTATTCTACATATTAACATATCATATATTTGTTTAATTACTGAACTATATGGTGGTGTAATATTTCTGTAGCTAAATTTAAAGGTACAAAAAATATTGTACATTATTAATTGTAAATAGATATTACAGACTTTTTTAAATTATATAAATATTTAATTGGGGGGGGCTAACCTTCCCTTTCTATTTAAAGGGGATTTTTTGGTTTATTATGTGGCACCGGTTATTAGCTAGGCTACCGCTGCGGATAAGTCTAGTCACGCCTATGGCAAGGATATTTGAAAATATCATTAGTAATGATTTTTTTGGTATAACTTTTTCTATGTAGGTAGAATATAGATAAGTTTATAATCATATGTTGTAATATTTATGAAAGTTTTAATATTTTTCATTAATGAGAAACATCCCCACATGGTTTCAAGCTTATTTGTATTGTTAATGCCACTTTAAATAATTTGAGTCAATTATTCATATTAATCTGTTTTTTTTTTTTTATTATTCAATAAAATGAAGACTTTTATTAAAACTTAGGTTGAAATTTTGGGTGGTAAAATAGAAGGAGGGGGAGGAGGATATATTCCCCCTATCGCTTCACTTTTTTATATATTTATTATAACATATATTATATTATATCTTTATAGTTATAAGACTTCAAGGAAAACCCAAAAATTGACCACATAATGAATTAATTGGATAAAATTTGTTACCAGAAGTAAAGCAACCCCTGAAGTTCGTGATCGGATCTCTGAAATCGAGATTTCTGAAGAAAAGTTGTATCAAACATTTTAACAAACGGGGAAAAAACACATTATAGTAAAACCAATAAATTCTATATTTCGTTCAAAGTTTAAAAAATTCTAAAAGGTTTTTCATTATATAGCTATATTAACGGGTATGTACGATGTATTGCCGTCCGTGCAAAATCATCGGCGTCACTTACAATAGATGTGTGATTTATAATCGCTCGGGTTTTCGTTCTTTTCATTTGCCGTTTTTTTATTATTACTACGAATATCCCAACAAATATGTCTATGATGTAAATTTATATTGAACTTGGTAATAAAATACAAGTCAAATATAATACACAAAACAATATAATTTTATCAGCCTGTAGTGATGAAACAAAAAAAAAAAAAAAAACAAACAAAAACATTAACTTAACCCTAGAATGTCGGTTATTGTTTGGTTTAAATAATATTACGTGCAAAAGCGGAAAAGTTACCACATAAATCATTTTTTTTTTTTTTATTACCCTTTATGAAATCGTCATAATATTATAAATCACTAATAACGAGAAGTGCGTACAAGTATTTTATTGCAGCGACTGCACGTAATTTACAATAATTCGTATTTCAATATTAAAACGTATTCATTTATTACAAACTCGTATACATTATAGTAAAATTACTGCAGTAGTTATCATTCGACTGCCATAAATAATCGTATAATATATAAGGACTCGACTATAACGGCTAAAAACATCACGAAAACCTACTTAAAATAATATTATCTCCTAGTCAAAATAATGTATAATACCACGCAGAGTGAAATACAGGCGACCCGTGTAAATTACCCTGCAGTGATTCTATCCATTTTTTTTCCCGGGGACAAAACGAGAGTTTCATTTAACACGGTTTATTACTCGTGCTGTTATATACTTCAAACCTTACTGTCGGCCATGTGGCCAAACTAATTTTCGCGTTCCGTCCGCAATCCGGGGTCTGCGCGTGCAGTACGAACCCGTGGTAGATATATCAATAAAATCGGTAAAAAAAAAAATAATGACAATAATAATAATAATATTGGCGGCTTTAGTCAGTTAACTGACTGGGTATTTTCTATAGTACAGAATTGTATATAGTTACACCAGCGCATTCGAATCGCGTCCAAAACTTATATTTTGTCCTATATGCGCGTCCGCGATTTTCTCACGACACATCCGATAGTATAGCGTCCCCATTAATTAACTGATGTAAACATAATATTTTCCTTTCTAAATTGTTTTATTATTTCCGTCCAATTTGAAATAACATTTATGAACGTTCACGTTTTGAACACGACCACCTTTGAAAATTACCATTCAAACATTTTCGGAAAACAAATTTGTATCCACAAGATACAATATAATTGTTTAATTTTTTCCCTAAACATTTCATAATCATTTCATGATTTTCCATAGTCATCTTGTTGTAAAGTATAGGTATATTTAAACGGTTGTTGGTTTAACGTGTGATCTACCGAGACAATTTACGATATAATATCCTGTGTATAGTTTGATGAGTGTATGTAATATTAAATTGTATTATGATCACGAGTTTATTATTATGGTTGTGTTAATATTTGAATGTTCAAATAGTGGACAGTTGTTGAAGTTTGTCATATACAGTAAAAACTTTTTATTTTTATCGTGTGTTCAATTATATTTGAAATTATGTTGGCCGCCGACTTTTATAAATTAATCGAATCGGTGGTAAAATCTGGTGCTGTAAAATGTTTACAAACACATCGACAGTGTTTTGTTAAAAAGGTGTATTCCACTAAAACAATTTTTTTTCAGGAAGTAAAAGAAATTATTTTGCAAAGAAATGGCAAAACAGTTTTTAACGATTTTTATCGTGGAAAACAATAAAATCACACACAAAGACAATACACGCATTAAATGTGGAATACGCCTTTTTAACAAATCAGTGGTCATTTAATTATATTTCCAAAGGGCGCCAGGATATTTTTTAGTCGACTTTACCAGTCCAAATGGAGAAATTCGGGAATACACTACAGTAAGGTGCGTACTAGTGGCGTTCTCAGGAATTTTCATAATTATTATGAAACTACGGAAAATCAAACAACGATTTTTTTACTTGTGAAATAGAACTTACAAACTTCAGAAAATATGCCATTCTTGAAATTTGGACAAAGATTTTTTAGATAGAAAAATATAATCTTATATGTTTTAAATAATAAAATCGTTGAACCGTAATTTGAAAAAAAATTATTTTTCATCCTATTTTGAGTTTTCACAATAATTATGAAAAATACTTTAGATATAAAAAAAAATAACTCTCTATCGATGACTCGTATTAAATTTAAAAAAGTCAATTTCTTGTCATTTTTAGATTTGAGAAATATTTCAGATAAAAAACATAAGTTACAAAAATTAAAATATAGTAAATAAATATGTAAATAAAAAATAAACATATTTATTTACGAGTATTAACCATTTTAATAATTTTGTTTTTCTTTATTATTTTATTAAAAATTAAAAACAATAAAATCGATAACGCGTTTTATCTATAATTTTCTTTCAGGATTTTCCCAATTATTTTTTATAATCCTTTGGACAATCAAGAAATGACATCCTAATGCACCAACTAGAGAACATTTTCTTTCAGAAAAGATACTTTAGTCTGTACATCGGAGCAAGATTTCTTTTTTAAAAGTTGTTTACAAACAGAAATAAAAACACACAAACATCATAGTAAAGCCAATAGATCTCTAACTACGTTCCAAATCTAAAATAATAAATACGTACAATAGAGGGAGAGTTATACCCTATGACCCCCCTCCTGTGAGTACGACCACCACAGTGCGTACAAATAGGTTGTAAAACGTTTCAATCCATCAGGAAAAAATACGCGTTTTTCATTTTTACTGATTTAAACAATCGAATAACAGTATAACAATTATTTTTGCGGACGCAATATTTGGAAATCGTCGAAAAACTGTGATCACAACTCGGACGCGTTGTGCAAATATCGCGGAAGTGATTGATGTTTTCCGTTTTAGAGACTCGATTCGTATGCAGCCAATTTTGATTCACCTATACATTTAACCCTATACGCCTCTAATTCAGATTTAGAGAAACTGTAAAATGGTAATAATATTCAGTTAAATATGTTGTCGAACTACTCCCTCAGTTCGTAAAATTTAAATATTATATAATAAAATTGTCGTTTTTATTTTTTTGTTCTATTATAATAATAATATTATTTTCAATATGGTTATCATCGCAACTCGACAACAATATTATATTTTATACTTGTACTCGTATATTATTATTATCTTTTTATTAACGTTAAACCACGTTATTGAAATTATTATTATTATTATTACACCACGATTGTTGTTATCGATTATTATTAATATTATTAAAATTTTTAATATTATTTTAAACTGAAACTGACGCGATATTTCCTGCGCGTCCTGCAGCGTTCGTCATTTGCATAATTCCTATTTAGTATAACACGATATTAATATTGATTACGCTTGAAATATAATTAACAAAGGGTCCGACACATAATATAAGTGCTCTGGTCGCCTACGGGAATTCACCATTCCTGTAGCGGCCGTAGCCGTAAAAAACAGCATCGAATTTAATCAAACGCTATACAAAATACGATTTTCCGTTGTCACGGACACTTTCCCCGAAATTAATTTGTCTTATTATGCAAATAATAATATTAACTGCGTTACACGTTTTACAAGTCCTTTATCTTATCCTTTATTAAGTAAGTAAATTGATAAATTAAACAATTTTATTCTGATTTTTTCAATATTCTATCTGCAGACGTTCTTTAATAAAGCTCTCATTTAGCTCCATTGTTATTTGTCTTATTCATAAACGATTTACATTTTCAAAATTCTAGAAAATTACTTTTTGCCGATGATATAACATATTTCGCTCAATAAAATAATTACCTTCCGATTCAGTCGTCCTTCAAAATGATTTAATACTTTATCAGTCTTATCAAAATAAATTGTCATTAAATATTGGTAAGTGCAAAGTCATATCGTTCACCAGGTCTAGTTCACAAATTTTAAATGATTATACCACAGATATTATTATACTAATATAATACTTCAGCGTATGTTTGAAACTTGTGATTTAAGAGTAACATTCAACTTTTTCTTTGAACAAGTATTACTTAAATATTAAAAAAAAAATCCTCATCCATCACATTATTAGGGTTCATAAATCAAACCTGCAAAGATTTTCATTAACGTCAATTCCTTGAAAATTTTACATTTTTCACTTGCGTGTTCTACTCTAGAATACAACTCTATTGTATGATCAGTGGTCACCTTCTACTATCGTACATAAAGCTTTGGAGCTATTCAAAATAGATACCTTCGCTTTATTTCATACAAATACGATATTCTTCACGAATCGCATACTCAATAAAAACCTTTATTAAACTGCAATTAAATATGACCCGTCTATCTGAAAAATAATAGATTTAAAGTTCTTATGTGAAATAGTAAATTACCATATAGATCGTCCTGAATTACTTAGTTTTTGTAGTTTTAATAATATTTTCATTGTTAAACTAGATTTGCAAAAACATTTATAAATTTCTTTTCAAAAAACAAATTATGCTCTTGCGACTCCTTTAAATAGAATAATGATGTTACCTAATGACGTCCAGGTTGACGTTTTCTATTTTCATTCTTTTGAGTATTTTTGTAATTATATTATTACTTTTATTTTATGAATTATTATTTGTTGTTATTATTTTACTATTACATTAAGTTAAGTTCAACAATTTGACATTGGGTTCTACCCGTTTAAACATATACATAAAATAAACATGGTTTACGAAGTCACTAACAAAGTTAAATTTTCAACAAGACCGTATTAATTGTCACTAATATAATATATCTGTCTGCCTCACTCATAATAACGTAAACTAAGGTATTCCGCATTTCCGCAATTGATTGAGTTTAAAGCAATGGGACCTTATAAAATATTTTATAAAGAAGAATATATCATCATGGATTCTATATGAATGTCCTTAATTGTTAAATTTAAGGGAAAATAATACATTTATATTTCGATAAAAAAAAAATTTAAAAAAAATCATTCAATCGATAAGATAATATTCTTAAAAAAATGTATAAGTCCTTTGCGGAATGATTTCGTCGTTATAGTATTAAGCGCGAGACAGACAGTGAAAACAAAATAACGTTATTGACGAAGTGATTTTTTTTGATGTGTGGTTAGTGTTGAAGTTAAATTAAATCATCTTATAAAAACATAATTAGAATTTATCTTGAAACTAATAAATCAAACTTTAGAAAAATGTTTGGTGGGGGAATAATTTAACGGGAGTTTGGAAAGTTCCCACAGCGGAAACAGCAGGTAAGTGGATACATATTTCAGTTCCGACAGAAATGAAAATATGCCCGTATGTAAATTCCGACACCTGTAATATGAAGAAATAATAATACATTATTATTATACAGAACCAGAGTTCCGCGATCAAAACGATCATAGACGGAAGTATTTTGCCAGAAGTACATATGTGTCGTTTAGAGAATTTGAGTGTTTCCCGATAAATCACTATCATAAAATTATAAATAAGCAATTAATACCTTATTTCCGACAGCACATATTATATTACAGAGATGCCATTTCCATTTGGGCAAAGTTAAGAATCGTAAAATTCAAATCTTTTCCACACGAATTTAATATTATAAATGATGAATTAGGAAAGTGGCCGGTATATAATACGGTAAACCGTATTTGGTTTACTTTTTCTTAATCCAATAGAGGTTTTAGAGATTATTTTGTAGATAGTTTCATGACTGAAAAACCAGAGAAATATAAACGAATTTTGCGATTATTTAGTGATTAACTACATCATAGAAGATAGCAGTACGTTCACCTCAGGTGTTTGGGCTAGTGATAGTTCTAAGTTGCCAGTACTAAGTTTGAATAAAGAAGAAAGGAGATTTATATTCGTTATAGTTTTTATTCGTGTAAGAATTTTTATGTTATAGGTGTATTTTTTTTTTGTGTCGGAACTTAGTATGCATACCCACGGGTGATTTTTATCTGCTGTATCTCGTGTGGGAACTTACATTCACCCAATTTGAACCCCCAAAACTCACCCATCGAGTTTCCACCTCACATTATTAACGTTTCTTTATGATTACGTCATTGAAGTATTTTATTTAAATTTATTTTACGACAATGTATTATGTCTGACTTTTCGACTTGAGAATATTTAAAACGTTTATAGTAGTTTTTTGTTTTTTATATAAAATATAATGTATATTTGAATTATTCGAATTCAATTGACTATATAAATTATAAACGCAGTTTAAAATCGTCGCTTAAGTCAGTCTCGGTAAAATTATTATACGATCATCAGACGGATTATCGTTTATCTATGTGTATTAATAAAAAAGGTATTGTACAGTTTGTCTGTCTGTATGTTTGTTTGCAAAACATCGCAGACAGAGTTTTGGAAATGTGTATTACGCAGAAGCTGATGAACCTTGAATATGAATTTCCGTTATTTAGCTTCTAAATATTGGTTCATATCATAATAATATAGCGTTTTTGGAAAAAAATAAAATTTTTTATGATATATCATCCGCACCGATTCGTGATATTACCCGCCCATAAAGATTGTCCGGGCACCGATTCGTCCCTTTGCGGGTGATACGGATGGGAAAAAAAAACAATTATCGGTAATTAAGTGCAAGAAAGGATCGGGAAATAAACAGGTGGAGGGGGAGGGGGAGTTTTTCTTTCAATACGGTTCGTGCACGGTCAGAGCCGCGCGGGACAGTCATTAATATAACATAATAATAATACGTACGACGATGGATTTGAGGCCGAATAAAATTATAAATTGACATACCTTAGTGGGACTGGGAAAGTCGGTTTTTTTTTTCCCGTCGATCTCTTTTTCTTTACTGCGGTGATGTACTCGCGTTTAATTTCTTCTCGGATACACATTGCGTTGTATACAGTTATTATATTACATAGTATATAGGTAGGTATACGCTCGTAAATATTAGGATTGTAAAACCTATTTTAATTGCGAACATTTTTCTGTCTCGTAATACCTATACAACAATACGACGACGATGAGTGCAGTCCTCGTACCTTATTAGCGGAGCCGGAGGTCGGGTTATGGCGTACAATAATAATATAACACAATTAATATCAATGCGTGCAGTTTGTACGGAATCACGTGGGTGATGTATGTATACATAGGTACCCGTCTGCGGTATAATAATGCGTCCATCGTAACGCAACTTTCGCCGGTAATTATTATCAATAAATAATAATAATAATAATATTAAATTTATTATCTTTTATCTTTTACGCGAAAAAAAATTTATCGTATTGCCGACCGCGATCAATGATGGTAGGTTATAATACCTGTATAATAGTGTGTGCGGGGTACATAATAATTGAACCAACATGTTAATCGAACGCTCGTAACATTTTTTGGTGCGGTAAAAAAAAAAAAAAAAATACGTGAATACGCGTGTGAATATAATATAGCTAACGTATAATATAATGTACCTATAATATAGGTATAATAATAATTATAATAAAAAAAAAAAGAAGAAAAAACAGCACGTGAATTTCGAAAGATATGCGGATAAGCGTCGGATATTTAATATATTCGTAGCGCGTATCGTTCGTAAATATTGTTATTATTCGTACGCCGGTTGATTAATCTATATTGGCTATCTACGTATACACGACGATATAATATCAAACTGCAGAGGAATTATTATTATTTTTTTTTTTTTTCATGTATATATATAAAGTTTTTATACTAAAAGAATACGCGCGATTATTATTCTATATGGACGTATACGGTTTTTTTTTTTTTTTTTACATACCAATAGAATATTGTCTGTTTTTGCTGAAATTCCACTATAAGAGGACAGGACAGAGGGTAAAACAACACGTCATATTTATTTATTCGTTACGATTAATGTGATAATACGCGATATGATTTTATGTTCACAGATTTTTCGAAAGCGTATATGACGAAGTTCGGTTTTACTAGAAAAGGCAACTATATAATACAAGCATTCGGTGAGAATGGCAAAATTAATTACCATAACCGAAATCCGAATTACGACGAAAAGATAAAATCGAGAATTGTGAAATCGTTAACGCCGCCGTAAATATTTGTCCATTTAACCTGCAAGATTTTTTTATCAATTATTATACAAAAACTGAACGGAAAATCCAAAAATGATCACCTCGAAGAATTACCTAAAAAATGCGACAAAAAAAAAACGTCTTTCGTAAGTTTTTGATAGGAATAAGATTTTCGGAGGGAAAAAAACTGTTAAAAGTTAAAAAAAAAAAGGAAATTGCACGCATCAATGAATTATATATAGTATACAACTACCATAATAAATGCTGTTTAGTCGGAAACATTTTGTTTTTATACGGAACGTGAAATGCGTGTGACACAAAAACAGATATACGAATCCCGCAATTAAAACTAAATTATTTGATTTGATTTGCGAACCTTTGTGAATAATGAATACAAGACGTATATTATTAACATTGTACAATATGTTCCTATAATATATTTTAAATTATATAACGAATTAACGCAAAGTTCATCTGCTCAACGATACTAAAAATAATATTGCTATTGAAACGTTAAGAAAACGTCAATGAACCGTATAGTGATGATAATAATACTTCCTATATGAATATTTCATTACACGAGTTCAAATATTTTTTATATAACAATAGGTACAATTTGTTTTTATACAAACCTATAATTATTTGCATAATACAGATATGCAGATTACATATTATATTAAAATATTGTCGACACTTAGTCCACAGTTTATAATAATATAATACAGTAATTATGTATAATTTATTATCGCGCGTGTAAATCGATTAATATCACCAATGCTCAGATTTTATAGCACTAAAGGTACTGTAGGTGGTACAGGACGATGGACATATGCTAAAATGCCCAAATGCTCCATATAGTATACATGATCGTGAGGCAATCCTGGAAAATATTAGGGGGGGGGGCTTAAATATTGTACAGCATATAAAGCCGTAAGTGCTACGCCCCCAGGACCTCAAACAATTTTCCAATACAAAAATATATAACAGAAATACTGTATATTTACCTAATAATGTATTAAAAATATTATAATATAAATATAAAAACATTATATAGTTACTATTTTAATATCATGTTTCTTTTTTTTGTGAAAATATTTTTTAAACTTCATTGCGAAGTATACACATGGATTAATATTAGATTAAATTATTTCTGACTTTCTGAGATTATGTTTTAAAACGTAAAATATTATTTAATAATTAGCAATCACAGGTATCAATTTTGTGAAAATATGTTGCATTCAAAAAAAGTGTAAAATATGTACACATGTCATTATTATTAAAAATAGTTACATATATTATTTTAGGGAGGCTTGAAAAACATTCGCTAAGCCCCCGTAAGCCCCCTTTTCCCGATCTCCGCCTATGTCGTGAGGACATCTGCATGAAGAATTGACGTATCGAAAAATCGATTTAATAAAGTATATACCTACTGAACTGTGATGTAGGGTTATAAGTTTTGTTGACTACACGAAAAGAAGAGTAAAAGCTTTTAATTTTAAATCCCACGGTATATTCGTCAATTAAAATGTAAAACACGTCCGTCGCGACACAACGTTATTGAAATATACTAAACAAAATAAGACGCCTGTTCGGGATCAATCGGATTAAGTAGACACAGGAAAATATTCAAAATATCAGTTTTAATAGTTCAAGTTAATTGTATATAGGTTAGATAGTTGATTGTTGGTTTTTATTCGTATATAGATTTGGAAGTTCGATTTATTTGTTGGATAATATTATACAATTCCAAACAGAATATTGAGATAAGCTGAAAACCCGCATTAAAACGCATCGTACACGGTCTCGTAAATGGCCTATATGAAAGTATAGGTATTTAATTACCAAAACTAAAAAAAAAAAAAAAATACAAAATAAAAATCTCAAGTATACCCATTACCCATCATCCATGTTAATTATATATATATAAAAAAAACCCGGTCACACGGTTAAATGGTTTTTCGAATATATATATTTGAACAGTTACTGATATATAGGAGTATTATTCGAATTTCGAATAGTCGCTGGCATATTATATATTTAAATATTCGAATAATTTCCATGATCGTTAATCTATACATTATATCTATACGGGTGGTGGTGGTGGTTTTTTTTTCAGTTACAACAACATAAAGTCTATATACCTACCGTTAATGCATTCATATTATCCTTCATTCCTATACGCGGTCTGCCATATAAAATATTAAACTTCTATTTTCTTTTTCTTGTTTTTTTTTTTTTTTTTTTTTTTTTTTTTTTTAATTTTTTTAACGCTACTTAACGGTAGGCTGCAGTACTGATATATTATCTCATCTAATTCATTTCATTTTATAACATTATGTTAATATTATTTAATTGTCGAAATATCATACGTGGATGTCTACCGATGCGTGCAGCGTTTGGTAGAAATCTAAAAAAACAAAACAAACATAACACGTTATTGGTTCATTATTTGATTTTGATATAGGTACACCAACACGTATGATACATACGTGTTTTCTCGCTTTAAATATTCAAAAAAACCGCAGGGTTCAAGAACAACTGCGTCGGCCGCATTTAAACGATCACAATAATATTATAATATATTGGTAATGTAAATTATTGTTTCAAGTATAGAATCAAATAATATTATAACACGATTTCGATATTTAAGATTTCGAATGTATTGTGTATTGCGCGATTAGATTGGAAGTATAAGTGTGTTAATGGAAGAAAAAAAAAATACTAACAAAATATTGAATAGGAATTGTTGATAAATTATAGTGAAAAATATAATGTTTGTTTTTTTATGGGAAAAAGTAATTAATAAATATTTGATTAAGTTAAATTCTATACCGTTATTTAAACACTAATTCCAGATAGGTTCCATCAAATTGTTAATCTGAACAATCGGTAATGGTAATGGAATTATTTGTATCAAGAAATTTTTGACGTCATCGGAAAGAAGTAGAATATATAGGCATATTTCATTATCGGTGTTATATTGTTAATATAAATACTACGAACTGAAGAATACACTTATAGTTTTGATAAAACATTAGTTCATATATCATATTTTTGATAACATACTTCGTATTTGTGTTAAAAAAATACAAGACACGTACATATTATTTGTATGAATCATAGTGTAATATTAATATGGTAAATCATTCCAAATCATTTATTATCAGTAGAATATCTTATAGTAGTTTATTAAAAACAGTAAATTTGTATAATAAATTAACGATTTAATTTTACGAATGTATACACTTATAAAATATAATAATCATCCCTTGGCCACTGTGTTTTTTAATAAAAGATTTTTTTTATTAAAGACTATCCACTTCAACAAACCTGTAAACGGTTTTTTCATTTAAATGCACGTAATTTAAATACCTAGTTCGTGTTCGAGTTCACGTTTGAGTAATTTCGCCGTTTAATATAATTTGTAGGTATACGCCACCGCCGGTTTTGATTCAAGACTTTCTATAAGTATTTCTTTTTTTTTTTTTTTTAATCTTTTTACTCCGTCAAAAAAAAAAAAAAACAAAATCGTAATCGGTACCTATTGTGAATTTTTAATTTAAAACTGAAGTCGATTTTTATATTATTATTATTTGACAATAGGATCAACTCGTATTATACGTATATACGGTCGAAAAAAAAAACCGCGAGTCTTGTATTCCTATACACAGGAATGAAAAGTGTTGAACATATAATAATAATAATAATAATATATAGGTACGATAAAATAATAATTTAATAGAACTAAACCGTTTTACCGTTACACCGCTCGTTAATATATTATTATTGGAGGCAGGTACAACAGTTGTACAGGTCGTCATTTAGTCGTTTAATTTACAGGATATATTATACCTAACGTATTTGTATAGGTACATACTTACATTCGGATATTTTGATTTACTATACTAGTTAGGTGTAATATATTTTACGAAATACCGGAATATTATATTTGTGCTAATTTTTGTGTAAACGATTAATATTAATTTGTCGTGCGATTTTTATTAAGCTTTATTAATATACGACTTGCACAACTATCACGTATTATATGATATCGGGGAGACCTAACCGGTACTTATTCATTATTATAAAAAATAAAAAAAAATAAAACTTTGTTTGTCGTTTACAAATAAATAAGGGATATAAAAAATAAAACAAAAAAAAAAAAAAAAAAAAAAAAATACATTGATCTGCAATTGATATAATAATTATTATCGTATTGTATTCAATTCTCGTCATTCTATAACGTTTCGCTTTTATTCTTTTATGCCGACGATTTAATAATAATTGAATTTCCGTGCTCAAATAATATATTATTAAATAAACCGAATGAACATTATAATAATGATTCACGCATCAAAAATTAAAAAAAAATTATAATTGTTATATTTTACGACTGTGGATATATTTCTTTACAAATTGATTTTAATATTATTGCATTATAAATTATAATATTAAAGCATAATGAATATTTACACGCGTATACCTATAGCATTAGTCATTTAAAATATTCTCATTTAACTGTACAATAGCAGTGTTTAATAACGTCATGTATGATGCAAAAAAAAAATATTATAGTCATGCCATTTAAATGTATAATATTAGGCGTGTTTAGCGATGCAGTTTTCCTCATTGTTTGCTATAGGTACTTTATTGCAATATCACCAAAACGTTTTGTTTATCGTAAGTTACCAACGGATAACCAGTGAGCGAAGACAGTAAACGTAGTTTTTAATTGTTTACACTGAGTGCGCCCCATTAGCGAAATTGCTCAATTCACTAGAACATTGTATGTATATATTTGTACGTTGGGTTTTTTACGATATTTAAATTTTTAAGCGAGTTACGATGATTTTTAAACCGTAATATTTCGCACATTCGTAACTTGCTTGAAAATTAAAATATCGAAAAAAAACCAATGTTCTTTTAAACCTTTAGGTTTGATAATAGGCAAATATACATTAATGATAAAACTAATAGCACAAAATTAACGAAAAGTATATATATATATATATACGGCAGTGGCGTACACACAGGGGAGGGAGTTTGGGTGTTCACCCCCTCCCCCCTTGATAATCGAAGAATATTCTACAAATGTGTATTATACCGCCATATCGGTTATCGGTACCTATTACCTTTATGCCTATATCTGTACTTTTCAATAATCAAGGTATGGGATTTGGACAGCAATAATATTATATCATTTAATGTTCAAATTCCTGATAATTTAAACGTTTTATAATAACTGTACTGTTAAATTTTTGAAAATAATAAATGAATACTTTGATGAATAACTCCCCCCTCCCTCATTGAATATATCTGTGTACGCCACAGATAACGTAATTTTATGAATCGGGTAATTTACCGATTGCGTGTAAAATACGTAAACGCAGTGTATAAACGTTAAGGGAAGATTCGCTATTCGAAATTAAACGTCGATTCATGTTTATGTTGACTGAACATACTAAAATCGACTTTACTCGTATACGCGTGTGTATATATAAACGTTTGTTTACGGTGACCGAAAATCACCCTCTGTATTATTATAATACAATAATTATACACTATAATAAAGGCGAGAGACAAATAAGGTCAATAATAATAAAATACGTAAGTGTACATTATATTGTTATCCGAGTTTCCGAGACAAAAATGTTATGCGAGAATTTGCGGCGAATTTCGATCGCACGAACAAAGAAACTATTGGTTTTTATTCGCGATGACGACGATGACGTATACTTACTTATATATATATTTCACCACGATCGCGATGCTGAGCCGCCGAGGTGATCCATTATGCACGGTCAATGGATGTTTCGTGCTGCGGGGAATATTATTACGAACGCTTCATTACTCTCCGTAATACGAAAATCATTATATTATTGTGTATCATGCAGATGCCGTGTATAGTTTATGCAGGGCGATGCGAATACGTTTATTTTTTTTTTTTAATAATAATAACGTGTGAACGAGAGTTTGTGTGTTGACGAAATCGTTCGCAGTACTGGGGTTGTTCGCGACTATACGCAAAAAAAAATTTAAAAAAAAATAAAAAAAAAAATAGTCAACTTATAATTAGGCCACAAACTTATTTCTTTTAGACCTAATTTTAGTATACAATATAATAGCATTTCCCCTGCGACATTTCGACTTTCTATATTTTAATTGGAAGTCAATATGCTCAAACAATTTGTTCCAATACAATCGCTTTTATTGATTGGATTTCGCGAATTTGTTTTTAATAGGAATACCATAAATATATAAAGGTAATACATATATATGTGTACTTTATTATGTATTTTATATTTTTTTTGTACTATTAGTTTTCAAACCGTTGGCTGGAAGAAAAAGTGATAAAATACTTTCAATGAATATACAGATAATTAGATAAGGTTTCAATGAATTATTTCCAGTAGTTTCAATTGTGATTTTTATTAACAACCTGTAGTGAAAATCGCTTCTGGTCCTCATATATTATGTCATAATATTATTATAGTTTTAACGGCTGATTGAATTCCTTAAAATGTTTCACTCCTTGCTCCGCATGGTTAACGATTCATATAATTGGTCAATGTGATACCTATACAGTTCTTGCTAGTAATGTATTCTTCGATCTTCGTTATTATATATTCAGTGCAAACTTTGCACCTAATTATTTATATATATGTAGGTATATATATACCTACCTACTTTGTCGTCGCCGCCGTCCGTAATTAAAATAATCGAACACCTGCATTCGTGCAGCATAATTGCAGTTTATATTTGTTTTTTTATTATATATACTGTTAACTAATAGACGTGAGTGTCAACAGTATACGTAATGTTGTCGTGTACGACCAATTTATTCACAAAACTCGTCTTGATTTTTACGGCATTTTGATTTTTCGAAATGTTAAGTGGCCGCACAGTAGTAATAAATTTACCGAATCCGTCTTTTTAACGGCCAAATATTATGTTATAATATTATGTAATATTAGAGGCAAAAATGCCTCTAGAATCATGATTGAATTTCAATAAACGAGTTCACCTTCGAAATTTTGTTTCAAAATTATAAAATCAAAGTTTTTTTTTCGACTTTTAGGCGTTTCGCGTTACGACATGGATACATTTTCACTATATTAATGCTCGTTAAAAAGACAGCAACGCCAGATTTTGACGACCTTTTATATAGTCGTAATGCACGCCTAAATATTTTACCGCACTTATTGTATAATATACAATTCCGGCGAACTGAACACACTTTGTGAAATCATAAACTTGCACTATTAAGCATGACTATGGAAGAAATCCCTAAAAAAATGATAGAAGACCTCCTTTAAGATGGGAATATTTGGCAAAGCGCTAATAGGCAGTATTCTAGCAACGGCGTGTGACTTTTGTCGTATTCTGATTGGTCGTTATAATCTCAGTAACATTCAGTCCATAAAAACCAACCGGGCAATATACAGAGTTGGGCTGCTGATAAGGTGATAACCCCTGCAAAATGAAGACAAAGAAGTGGATGTAATATGCAATTGTGTATATTTTTTCATCGGTTACAAACATAATATTATACACAGGTGCACACAGGTATAAAATATAGTCTAACGCTAAATCGCGCGAATAATCGAAATATAGAAAAAAAATTTAATTTACACGGTATTTTCTTCATGTTGCGTTTAATGCATCCAATTAATATAATATAATCAGCGGGCTGCTATAATTTAATCGACTTCGTTATATACGTCAAAATCATTCTAATCTGTGGCTAGGTATATCTATAACAAGTATAATAAACATGGACGGGCCGTAGGCGTAAAATAATATGACGGGCGCCCGGACACCTAATTCTCCATTGCACCACTAACACCTAGGTCTTAAAAATATGGAGGTACAGTTGGATGTGTAGTGATGTGCTACCTCGAACAGCAACGGTCGGGAACGCCGGGCAAATACTGTCGAGTTGGGTACTATACGTGTTGTGCAAAATGTGTTTTTGTGTTCAAGTGTGTATGCGTGTGGATGTGTAATATATAACTTAAAAACTATGAGAAAAAAAAAGGGGTGAATAAATAAATGGTAACTTCAAATTGTAGGTATTGTATTAAGATTTGTACTGCCGGTAATTAAAATACAATAAATAATTTAACAGACAAGTTCACAGCAACACAAACGTGGTAATGGATAATACACTAAAATTGAATATTACGGCCCTTTTGGCCCAACAGATAAAAATGTCTAAACAAAAATAATGATTTACCTATTCGGCACAATCCAAGTAATTTATATGTATACAAATAATATAACGCGGTACTCACGATATTTGCTGGCCAGCTGCTACCTAGCTAAATATAAACCGAAAATAATACAAACACACTGAAACATAATAAAACAAAGAAAATAGACAAAAATTTGGTAGATTTAGTTTGGTCGAGGCGTTGCAATTATACTATTGGTAATGTAGGCTATTCGAGTCAACGAGAACCCACAAAATAGAAAACGTATTGCTTGCGGACGGAACGATGTGCCGACGACGGTAGCCAGCAGGCACTTTTACGGGAGTAAAAACTACGAGATACGGCTATTAGAGCTCTTGAATGCTACCGATATTGAATATATTGGAGCCTTTTTTAAAGCAAAAACTTAAAAACCGGCGAATACGACGACGGCGGAGAAAAATAAAAACAAAAACATTTATATTTTGACAATACCTATACGGCGAACGGACAAAGATTGGACAATAATAATTTGCGGCGGCCGCGGGCCGTGATAAAATATTCGTGCAGTCGATGCGGCGGCTTGCATTTAACAATAATTATAACAAAAATAAAACAAAATACAACGAAGTGATTATAATGTGTGTGGGGCCAGCTGTCCCTACCGTGACCGTGAATACTTATACATTTTCGTTTTGCGGCGGCAATAATATAAATTAGCATTTCATAATTTAACATTTCTTTTCACATTTTAAGTATATTATTATTAATGTCCGAGGACCTTTAAAAAACTATATAGGTATTTTTGGTTTTTTTTTTTTTTACTGTCGGTTTTCTTCGACGATTTAAGAACAATAATTATTCAAAAACTATAAATTACAGCGAGTGCGGTGCAACGTTGCGCGGTACGAGCCATATAATATTATAATTATAATTATAATGTACTAATAATTGGATTTATTACAAACACGCTTTTTTTTTTCAGTTTATTTTATAATTCAGAATATCGTATAGAGTTGGCACACTGTCAACTGACAATTAAAAAACGTGGTCCATCGATCACTTAAATAAATATGTTTGCAGCAGAGAACAAATTTCGGTTAAAGAAAAAAAAAACACGATCTTAAGGTGGTAATACATCATTTTTTCCCAGATTAGCTGTATATTATATATGTTGTTTTTTTTTTTCGTGGCATTAAAGTACTATGTTATTTCGTTCAAATTAAAATCTTGAATGCAGCTTTTATTTTTATTATTATTATTTTTTTTTTTATCGCTATAACGTCTATGTTAATTATATTATTATAATAAAAAGAAAGAAATATATTTTGTATTTTTGTTTACGCTTAAATGTGTGTGTATATTATGTAAATATATATATATAATGTATGTGTGTACGCGTTATTGTATACACATAAACGTACATTTTTTAAAAATATATTGACGATATTTTTACGTTATTTTATTAGTTTATAAATGTACAAACATAAATACTTATTATAACCTCGTGTCATCAGCTGCTGTGAAGGTGTACGTGAATTGTTCGGTTATATATTATAATAATAATGAATATTGGTGTATGTGACCGTATAATTGGTTTTTTTTTTTTATTTTTTAATAATCATTTTCGAGGTTTTTTTTTACGGTTTTTCGGCGTTTGCATTATTATTATTCCTATCCTATATAATATAAAATCAATTGGGTTTTATTTATTTTTTTCAAAAATAAAAGTCAAAATTTTCAAACTAAAAGCGTATTAAAATCGCCCGTACTTATAAAATGTATATTATAATAATATATCGGTGGGTAATATTATATCAATTTAAATAATATAATCGTGAATATTATATATATTGTTATAGGTACAGGTAATAATGTTTCATTCGGCAATCGTAAAACGTCGCTGAACGCAAAACTCGTGATAAATTTCGTAATAATATACGTACCTATATATACTATAATATAGTGCCGCTGCAGTTCGCGCGCAGTAAGTTAATGAGCGTTAGCTCCGAATTGGTTTTTAGTGGAAAAAAAAAACGCGATGATTCATCGTTAAAAAATTTAAAATAACTGCACACATCCGCGGTCCAAGTGGTCTATCGACTCTCCACGTGCATATAATATATTATAATATTACGTATATATAAAACGGCGGCGGCGTGTCGTGGTTTTTTTTCACTCACAGCTGTACATATTATACCTAGTTGATAAATCGTTTTTAATATTTAAGGAAAACGTATTTCGTGTACCGCGCATAATAATAACGTGTACCGGTACGGACTAACTCAACACTTGTTTGTTGTTTTAAACACTTTTATGTATTATTATATATCCGCGTGATGTGCAGTGTACAACAATATACGATTTTCGTTTAAAATATTTTTATGTATGGATACGGATAATATAATTGAAATTTACTGACGTCGTTAATCCCGTACATTATACCGTTCATACCGACTATAAAATACATTATATAATATTAATTTTTTACGATACTTCTATACAACGACGGACGGGCGCGTATAATAATCGTGTTTACCTATATAGCGGAGATCGTGAATCGTGATGTTACCTATAATATAATATGATATTATAATAACAATAATAACAATAATAATAATAGTATAATAGTATTATAGTGCAGTTTCAGAAAGACCGAAGAAAATATACAATATAATATGCCTAGGTACCTATACCTTATACGTATAGACGTACGCACCTAGCCTATAATAATAATACCTAATAATTTATAACAGTCGTATATATAGTATCGTTATTATAAATAATATTATTGTGCGTATAACGTACATGCGGGTCAACGACGTGTTTAGGATTGCGCCAAGAGGGAGAGATATTGAATTTGAAAATCGTGTCATACTGCTAGTGGCGTGACCGGAAATTTCCAACGGTAAGGGATGTTATAGTAAATAATAATCATTGTGATTCATATTGTATAAATCGCGGAATCTTCTATACAGTTAAACCTGACCCGTCAATGATAAATTTAAAAGCCGGATCCTAAAAAACCGTGTTTGTATTCAATAAATCAAATTTTTTGTTTGCTTGTCATTAGGGGGATATCACCTCTAACATCACTCCGTCCTTTCGCATACCCCATATTCGATAGTATAAGGTGTATAGTGTATAAGCGAAAAACCCCTTGGAAAATCAAAAAGTGACTTATTTAGTTCACCAACTAGACCCTAAATTCAGCAAAAAAGGACTTTTATCATTTTTTGATTAAAGTAATATTTTTGGTTGAAATGTTTTTTAACAAACACAAAACAGAGATCCCTCTCTCCGCTTCACTCTAATATGTAGTCATATGAATAATAGATAGGTACTAAAAAAAGATCAAGGTGAGACTTATATATCTCTAATTTCACTTCCCTTCCCCTTGTAAATATGTCACTGACGTAGGTACACATTATAATACTATAATGCTTACATTTGCGACAATATACCGTAAAAAAATCGGATGTATTGCGCACCATAGATATGCCACTGCTATAGACGGGAAGTTGGAAAGGAAAAAAATATATAACAGATGGTGGTGAATATATGGTACGCGTGCCAGAAGTGGCACGTTGGTTAAATTTCAATAGCATGCCATTAAGATATTTATTTAAAAAAAAAAATTAATCATATTTCAACATATTAGTATAAGAAATTTGATATATTTTATAAATTTATAATAATAAGAAAAATCCTACATAAATTTAATAGATATTTATAATTATTATTGTAGGTACTCTTATCGCTACATGAATATGTATTCATGGATACCGCCGTTATATTATTATTGAAAAATAAAAAAATGTATTGATTTAGGCAACTAATCGTAAAAATATAAATCAATCGTCTTCAAAAAAACTTGAAAAATTCAGATAATGAAATTCTTAAAGTCTGAAACTTTCTTCCAGACACATTTAATACATGCATTAAAAAAAGTGCCTCATTCCATATTTTCAAATTTTTCTTCTTACGCGTGTAAAAGTTTATTTTCCGCAATGAATTTAATAAAATCGAAACAAAGAATGCTTTGATCAATGAAACCAGTGCAACTTGTGTTTCATTGAAAATTACATACTGTGTCTGTGAATTGACCTATTATCAAACTATGAACTATAAGAACATTATTTGTGTCGTTTCGTCGGCTTTTGTCATAATTTTAATTTATGAGCAAGATAATATAAGCATTTTTAAATCGTCATATTTCAGACGTTCATAAAAATTTAAAAAACCGACGACACGACACAGAAAATATTGTTATCTTTCAGTTTGATAATGGGTCAATTCACTGCCGTATTAAAACTAACAGCGCAGAGTTGTCCTTGCCAAATAAATATTTGCTATGTCGCGCAATTGTGCGACGGAGACTGGAATTCATGCGGCGATGCGAGTCCTATTAATGGACCTAATGTAAATATTCCTGAACTGCCATTTCTGTTTTTGAATCGCAGATATTAATTAAATACGGATTCATATTTTTAAAAATTGACCGAAATGATACTGCCTACTATAATAATAAATCAATTATACAATTATAAAATTATATAGGTATTATAATCGTTTACGCGCAACATTGGGATAAAAAAAAAAAAAAAAAATGACGACTAGAATAAAATAAAAACCTTCAATATTATATTGTAATCGACTATTTATAGGTTTGATAAAACAAAAATAATATTCAAACATTCGATTATCAAACGGATATTATAGACTGTAACCATGATGCGTTAGCGTGCGGTATTATATTATGTATGTATGTATGTAGGCGTATAATAATAATAATAATAGTGTAAATTATCGTAAACTGATAGAAAATTGAGTATTAGAATTTAATTAACAACAGCAAAAAAAAAAAAAAAAAAAAAAAAAAAAAAATTTTT
>CABPRJ010000998.1:143758-157354 GCA_902439185.1 Cinara cedri | reverse complement strand
TATAAAATTATATAGGTATTATAATCGTTTACGCGCAACATTGGGATAAAAAAAAAAAAAAAAAAAAAAAAAGAAATAATAATAAACTTTTTAATTGCAGTGATAATATATTACAATAATATATTGCGCCTATGTTACACTAGTGTAACATATAGTGTATAATATTAAATTATATTAATATAAATTTATAATGGCTTTCATTTAATTACTACGCGCGCCGTCTTATATACATAAAAATGTAATTTTTGAAAAAAAAAAATAAAAAAAAAAAAAAAAAAAAACGAAACGAAACGATCACGATTTATAATAATATATTCAGCGTCGCGTATATAATATTATTATACTTATATATAATGAATAAATATAATGAATGATTGTCACGGTATAATAATGCGGTACCTATACGTATAGGTGTAAAATGTATACGTTATATTGGGTACAGGAATACCTACCTGTAATACGGTCTCTTATTTTTATTATTATTATTATTTTTTCTTACCTATATACCCGCTATATTATTAAAAATCGTTTATTTAATGTGCGGCCGCAGATGGCATTGAAGATCGGATTATAATATTATTAAGAATGAAGATTTCCGTGTAATAGAGTGCGATGCCTCTGCTGCAACGGCAGCAGCGGCAGCAGTATCTTTATCAACCTACGAATCCAGTTGTAAAATGATGCGCGTGGAATCAAGTGCAGCAATATACATATATATATATATGTGTGTGCGTGTGTGTTTATATGCGTATTTTTTTTTTTTTTTTTAAACGAGTTATTTATTTTGATTTTTTTTTTTCCCCAGACGCATCGTAAAATGATTTTACCTATATTGTATAATGTACATAGACGTTTATATATATAGTGTACAATGTACACCTATAATATAATATAATATACACCTAATATTAATATGGTTTACGCGTTCGGCGCTATCGAACGGGCATCATCGTGCCCGCGACAATGTCTGCGTAAGTAATAATAATAATGTTATTATATTGAACCGGGTTGTATATTGTAGTTGTGTACGATTAACATTTTGAATTTTCGTCGATAAAATCGCTTGTGTTTCCCGGACATAATAAATCTGCAGCAGTGTTGCCACAGCCTCACAGAGCAAGTCTGAATTTCGGGGTATAGTTTAAATCAAAACATTTTGAATAAGAGTTAAAAAAAAATTATTAGGTCTAATTTAACTAATTAAGTCTAATTAGGTGGGGGGGGGGGGCAGTAGGAGTTGTATTTTGTATTTATTTTTCACATACAATTTTATTTCCCGCATATTGTACACCAATGTATATTATGTTATTAATAATTCTCTATAAATAATCTAAATTTTTCATTAATTTTGAAATGAGCACCTTATACGGGATCCGGGGGATATATTTAAATTCTTAAAATTAAATTTTACTTATAAGTTCATAAATTATAAATTAATTAATATAATAAAATAAATTTGCGTTAGTCGTCTTAATTATTTTCAAATAGATTATTCGAAAACAGACTAAATAAGTGAATATTTATAAATATTTATATTTATATAATGAGCCCATCGTCTTGCTAAACTTATTGTATAATATAATTATATCTAATATTTTATTTTCATATAATCAAGCGTCTAATTTGTTTCACTTGTATTATACTTCAAATGAAAATGTTCTGGATTGTACGGATTGTGGATTTAGTTGTTTATTTCCTAGTAAGAAATGAAATCGGTTAAAGTGGAATATTTTTTTTTGAAAATCATTGCAACAGAACGTTAAATTAAAATTAATAGAAGTCATTTATTATTATTTTTTAAATTACCTTTTTTGTAGTATTACAATAGTTTGGAAGGTTAATGATATTATTTTAAGTTCTAAAAATAACAAATACAAACATTAAAAAAGAAAAAGAGAATCCACTGTATAAACTGTACGAATAACATAAAAATAACATTATTTATATACTTACCCTCTACATTTTATGTTTATTGTCTGTATAAAAGTAAAAAAAATAAAATAATAATTTTTTTACATGTACAATGTAGACAGTAAAAAAGTTGTCCTAGGATAATGGGGACGGGTGTAGCCACTTTTGTAGGTGGGAAGTTGGGAAGGTAGGGTACAGAAGAGGATTTAATGTGTATCTGTAAGCAATGATAAAATATTGCTAACGAAAAAATGGTTCTGAGCGGAGTTCAGTTGATAGTGATGCTTTGTAAACAATACATATAAGTTATATTATGGTAAAATAGTTAAACAGGCATTTTATATTTTCTTTAATAATATTTGTTAAATATTGATCCGATTTGCTGGGAAAACTCCTGAGAAAATCGAAAAATATAAACATCTTTATAAAACCATAAGCGTCTTCGCAGTTCTTTCCATTTAGAATCTAAAATTCCTTAACGTATAGAATAGTGCACTATAAATCATTTTATCAACATTGCTAAGAACTTATCGTAGTTTTATCGATTTGATAAGAAAATCAAGTTTCCCATATTATGAAATATTGATTAATTAATTAATTAGACAATAAATGGTGTATATTTGATATCAAAAAATATATTTATCGCATTTTTAAATGGCTTTGGCCAGCTTATATTTAGACCTCTATGCGGCGGTGACCGGTTCGGCTAGTTAGCAAACTACAAGTATAATATATATAACAAAAGGACGAATAAAAGCTGCAAGGTCCATTTTAAATCCAAAAAGAGTATCAGATACTACTGAGTACTGATGTGCCTCCACTATTGTAGGTGTAAATTTGGGAAGGTAGGATACATAGATATAATTTATATCTGTTTGCAAAGATAAATCATTGCAAACAAAAAACGATCCTGAGTGAAGCTCAATTAAACATTTTCGATAACTTTAAATGATTTAAAATCATATTGTAACTGAAATATAGGTCTCGAATTATTAAATATTTTGACTGGGCCAAAACTACTATTGAAAATGAAAAATAATATTATAGCAATAAATGACTTAAAAGACGCCACAATACTACTACGTCTAGAATATGAGAATAAAAGTAGTAGATGAAGGTTGCAGATCTTGACGATTGTTTTTAACCGAATAACTAAAAAATCAAACAAATTGGTAGGCTACACTATAGAAAATAGTAGAAAATTGAGATGGTAGGGTAATTTAATTAATATCTGTACATGAAGGATACATTTTTGATAACTGAAAACGGTTCTGAGCGGTGTTCGATGAATTTTTTTTTGGTAAACTTATAAATTGAAAATCGTAGTAATTCTAACTACAAAATAAATTACGATAGTGAGCATTTTCATAAATCAAAAGAGTTTAATCCACATTACGTATAAATTCGTACGCTAAATTCTATGGTTCGAATTTGAACTTTACAGGTTTAAACTCATGAAACAACTTATGATAAACGTAAAATAATGAAATTGTTGATGTTAGAAATGTACCAGTTTTTCTTTTAAATTTTTTTTTCCAGTTATGATGAAAACTATTTAAAAAATTATAATATTTTATATTATTTTAATAATCACATCATATAACTGAGACAATTTTTACCACATACAAACAAATTGTACATAATAAACGTTTAATTTGATTTATAATTTATTATTTATTATATTTATTTTTGTACCTATTAGTACAAAATCTAATCATAGACAAATTTTAAATAATATAAAAATGCAAATTCTTCTTTTCCTTCGCTTTCATCCCGACTATTTGAGGATGGTCATCCTCGTCCTGATTTAAGTGTTACTCTCCATTCCTCAAGCATATTGCTAACTTTTTCCAAATTTTCTCCCATCAAAACTATATTATCTGCAAACGTCATGGTTCCTCCTTTCACTTCTTGTTCCCGCATACATCCAAGATAGGGAAAATCATCCAATTCTCCCTTAAAACTCCTCATACTGTTTAACAACATTTTACACCAATTATCTACCCAACGCAACCACATGTGTGATTGACAAAAAAAAAAAAAACACAAGTGTATTAAGATTATTATTATTATTAAATTTTATTAACAATTAATCTTAATTGGAATTTGTTTTTATTAAATAAATATGCCTACTATTATCGTCATAGTTTGTTTTATAATGAAGTTCATATACAAGAAAGATATACAATATAGATTCTTATATCACAAAAAAATAATAATAATAAATACACATTAAATAACCTATTTATGTATTTATATATTATACTGTAACTATACACACTTTTAAGAATGACAGCTTAAATATCTTTAATGCACTTTATCGTTTAAATGATATTGGTTGCATCGTTTATTAAAACAATTTGCGTGATATTAATACTGCCGTTCAAAAACCATATTCGAGTAAAAATCAATTTGTTTAGTGAAATGCGTTAATTTATGGTTTTCAAAGTAATATTATATTAATTTTATTTTGAATCTGTTTTTAATAAACTTACTATGTTTTTTTGGACTTTTTGTTCGTCAAATTTTATTTTATTTTTAATTATTTATTTAACACTATTAAATTAACATAATACAGAATGGTACAATTTTAAAAATTAAAATATGCAAATCTTTTTTTAGCGACAGCTTGTTTGGAGACGCTGATTTGCCGAAAAAAAGACGGACAATAGTATATTTATATATATATATATATATTACAGATTAAAAATGTTTACTTAAACTAATGTTTAAAAAAAAGAAATAAAAAGAGATACAAATATTATAGGTAGTTAAGTTGTTCATTATAGTAAGCAGAAAAAGAAAAAAGGTAGTTCCACTTAACGGAGTTACCAAATATATTTTTGTATAATAGGTAATTTAGTCGTCATTCTGTTTTGATATGAACTTTATTGCGAAGCATAGGTTATATGTTTTGTTTTTAACTTGTAGTCTGAATACTCAAATTTTTAAATTTAAAAATATACATCTATGAAGAACTAAAGTAATAACGAAGAATTATAATTTATAGGTTTATTTCATCCATTCGTGAATAATTCAGTTAAAAATATTCGTAACGATTTGAAATTTGGACAGAAAATTTATATTTGTATTTCTAAATGAGTTAAAATTTTCAAAACATTTGAGCCATCTTTAGGCTTTTTATAAGGATTTTAATATTTTTGTTTAAATTTAGTTAAACATATTCGTATCGAATTGATGGACTTAAAATTTGGACAAAAATCCTATATTTGCTTTTTCAAGACATGATACAATTTTCAAAAAATTTAAGCCATTTTTGAGTTATTTATAGACATTTTAATTTTGAGAGTTTTGTACGTAATATTTATTCAGTAGGTACTCTGTGGTAAACTTGTTAGACTCAAACAGAAATGCTTAAAAATTTAATAGGAGGTTCATTAAGAATATACATATCGTTTTATCGTTGCTTATAGATATAAAAGAAATAATCTTATGAATCCTACCTTCCCAACTTCAACAGTGCAACAGTGGCCGCTCCCATCCCCAGTATCAGCTGTTTTTTTTCAATTGATTTGTATACATGAAATTCTGATTTTTCTAATTTTTAAGTGTATAGTTAAAGCCGATATTTTTGAATACTTAAATTTTTCACGTCATATTTAAGGAGTATATCATGCAACAGTGGTGATGCCGACTTTGGTTTTTCAAATGCGAACCTATGTAAACATTTTCATAGATACAATCACCCTACAGATAGATCGACAGATCTATAATATAATAAATATTTATATATATATATATATATAAATATATATATATATACCGCCCTCATAAGTAAAAACGCCTTAAGTCATTTGACAACGTTTTTGAGAAAAAAGGGTTTTTATATTTTAGATTTTCTAAAATTAATAATATTTCTTACATTTTACTTATCAAAGTATGATATGGATTTTCATATGGTATTTTACCTGATAAATGCAATGGAATAAAAATAAATAAATTCTGAAGTACTTACTCAACTTTTTACATTGATCCTTAGTATAATCTGTACATTAGAGAACTGTACTGATTAGAATCGAGAATAGAATCTATGAGTAATCGTATAAATAACTTAACAAACAACTGATATTGGATCGTTTGTAAAATGTCTACATTATTATATTAAGTTTTATTATATTTTAATGATTTATTAGTTACAATATTACGATAACCAAAACGACAATCTGTACTAAGTATAAACGCCGCAAATTGTTCTTTTTATTGTTTACCTACTAAGTAAAAATGCCGTATCTTCATTAATGTGCACGGCGTTTTTACCTAGTAAGAATTCATTTTTCGACCATTTACGGCGTTTTGTTAAAATCAATATTGATTGCTAATAATCGTTTTGTAGAATAATATTTTAGACACACGGCATTTTTAAATTTGTTTGGACTTGCTGCGTTTTTGCTTAGGAAAGGCAGTGTGCATAGATTATAAACGAATATCCCCGCGCGAAAAGCCGTAAAACTAATGACAGAAAAAAAAAAAAAAAAGGAAATAAAGCCGCTACACAACACAATATACCGTATCGCATAATAATAATCATTTTAATTGTCGATTATTATTGCCGCACGGCCGCGGCTGCGTCGATCGATAATAATAAATCGCAGACGAGGTCGCGTTCGTGCCGCGTTCTTTGTACATACAATAATAATAAAATAATATCACCCCGTCGTCGTCGTCCGCCATCATTCTCTTCTCGCAATAATGATAATATTGTTATTATTATTATTATTATTATTATTATATCGTATAGGCAGGTACGATAGTCTCAGGACCCGATCTCGTTTCTCCCACCGCGCGGCGGCGTGACTGGGCGGCGGCGATTCCGATGTCGGTCCCGTCAAATCGTGGCCGTCGGGCGGCGGGCGGCGGGCGGCGGCGGCAGCGATTATCGCGAACGGCCGTTCGCCCCCTTCGGGAAAGCCGTGCGCGACACGGCCGACGGCGGCGGCGGCGGCAGCGGCGTTGCGGACGGGGAGACGGCGCGCGCGGTTTCGGGGGTCGTGACGACCTAATTATTTCCTTTAATTAAAACGCTCTTGTCGTAATAATAATAATAATAATAATAATAATAATGCTATCGTTGTTGTTGTTATTATTATTATTATACCGCGTAAGCGCACACTATAACGCTACGATATTACACCGGCGCACACGACGCACGACCGCGGACGCATATAAATAATCGTAAGTCGCGCGCGGTGTCTCTCCGGCAGTGCGCCGCGGCTCCGTAGATCCGTACCGCGAGGAGCGGGCGCACCGGACCCGTTCGGTACGGTCGCATTCCGAACGTGACGGATCGGTCGAGAATATTACTCTGACCGCACATTAGAAAACCGATCGATCCGTTCCGCCGTGGCGCGCCGATGGCGGCACGCGGTTCGGCGTCCGTTTTCGGTGAATTTCGTAGCTGTTACAACAGATACACAAATTATTATTATTATTATTATTATTATTATTATTATTATACAGCCGCGGGATTGTGGATTTCGGTGGGCGACACGTACGTTTTCACGACCTAGTGAAACACGGTCTGATGATTACGTGTAAATCTAATAGGCATTAACGAACATACGGTCAACGGAACTAACTTCGAGTTTTTCATGCGTCGTTGAAAATGTCCGGGTGACAACAATTATGTCAAAGCGTTCCCCCGGATTTCGAAGACTGTAACTTATAAAGGAACCGTAAGTTTCACCTTAAACAAGAAGGAGAACGGAATTACCGTCCTCTCGCCGCTTAAACCGTTGGTTATAGTGTAAAATGTTTAACCCTTATACGTGGCATGATGTTCTCGGTAATTTATTTACAACACTAATGTTCGGCACTTGAAGGTGGTTTATTTAACTGCAGGTCCGATGTGTTATATTCCGGATTTCTGTCAATGATTTGTACTGTTCATTCTATACTTACGCAATATCATCCATACGTTTACGAACTGAATGCTCTTTAAAATATTATCACAATATATTGTTTAATGATTTTTGGTTGAAGAATTGACGGCAGAACAAAAATATTCGATTCTCGTGCAGTTCGCGTGATTTGCAAACCATGTTAATAAGCGCATTAGATAGATACTTTTGTCAAGAAAACGTAACCACAACTTGCCGATTATTGTCGTTAGTCATTACGATGACGGGTCGTGCCGACCCCGCGCATATCCTACTTTTCCCTCCGGTCATGACCGTATGCATACATTCTATACTTGTAGCACATTACAGCCGCTACAGGTACACTTTTTATCTGATTTGAGGGCGGGGGTATTCATTACACACGGACTTTTCCCCGTAAATACGCCATCGACGTTTAGTAAAATATTACGAGTATATCGATTAGGTACAGTGACGAAACGGACACGGTGTTTGAAAAGCGATTGCTTCTCGATTATTTTTTTTTTTAAAGATTTAGGGGTGAGCTGGTGTTCAGTATGAAATTAACCAAGTATTAGTACTACTCAGTACTCGTTTATAGCTCATATAGTAAAAATATTAGGGCATATTTGGGAACATTGGGAAATATCGGTGGGCTGGTACTGGATAGAGTAATCTCGTGTATAGCGAATCGGACCGAAAATAACTCGGAAGCAACCTATTAATGTGGTACACGCGCAATGTGATTTAACCGGTGCAACTCAACGGTTCGCATCCATTGTTTGTTGATTCCAAAACGGCTCCCGTCGAAAAACGTTTCACGAATACGTAAATCATCGACCGGCTCCGGTATTTGACAATAAAAAGGGAGTTACGAATTTTTAATAGATGGTCGCCAATAGTATAATACTAAATAAAAAATGTATATGGGTACTATGTAAATACTTCTCATACAATTATTATGTACTGTCGGTATATTGTGTGATGCTGCACAATTCGACGCAGACACCGGTCATGTCATGCCTTAATTTTATCTTACAAAAAACATGACCATAGGTAAACATGAAGGGATGTAGATTCCGTTTGGATCACATTTAGTGTGGGTAGAGGATTCTGCAGTCATTGGGCCTTGCATCAGAATTTAAAAACAAAGATTATGAAGTTGAAAGAACATTAAAATCATTCATCATCATTGATGAATTTTCGTCTAATAAAATAACTCCACTAGAAAATATTATATAAAAAAAAATGTGCCTCAAAAACTTGCCTTTAGCCTGAATTCAAACACCAAAATGTTTCAACGAAAACACGCATGTATGATTTTTTATTTTTTTTTAAACTTTAAACTATCAAGAGCCGTTAGGAAATTAACCTATTTGTAAAACGGGATTAATTTCGGAAAAACAGAAACGCAGGCTTCAAATGGACTATAGCCGGTTTAACGGACCAAATGGACCCGGTGTACCGGCTCCTTTATGTATATTTAATATTTATATATTAGCCGTTCCAACCGACGTAACCCGTGTCAAAACAATGTGTAATAAAACATTTTACCCCTAGAATTCCTGGTTTGATCCCCTTCACTGTCACTGCAGTTTTCTTTAATTTTCTTTTTAAACCTGTATGAATTAGTTATATAGTCGCTAAGCAATGAAAAATACCTATAAATTATTATTTTTCTATACAGCCCAAACTACTGCAGGTTAAGTGTATACTACTTCTACTGGTCAGATCGAGGATTTCAATGGCTCCGCGATGTGTTCTATAACGTTTAAAAAAACGCATGACGATTGGATGAGTAGTTTCTGAGATTACCCCGGACATCAAAATGACAATTTGTTTTGTGTGCATACAAGTTGTCCCGCCCGCAGGCTTTGCCCGTGCAATAAACTAGTATCAAAATAAATTTAATAGACAAATTATAATTATATACTCTATTAGATACCAAAGGTACACACAGCACAGGGATCACATTACGAAATTGAATAACAATGGTTTTTTTTTTCATCCGTGTTACCGAAGTAACTAACAAAATAAAAATTAGATTTTTATACTAAAAATACCTAAAACAAAAAGTGAATTTTAGGGAATGGTATTCAATAGGGGCATGATTTAAATTGCTAAAAAACCTTTTCACTGGACCGCTCCGAACAACTTTCCGAAGTGTCACGGCGATCGGACGAATGGCGTTATTAGTAATAATGCATAATGGACAAACTGACGTTTATAGCGATACATATACGTGTATAGATAAGATAGAAGACAGAAGATACGCTTGTGAGATATAAAAAAATAGGTATGCGAGTGTCCGCGTGCGTTCGAGACTATAATCGAAAACCGATTCAGGCCCCGAGACCGTGATGGCAGCGGTGTGAAATATTTCCACGCGCAAAACACATAATAATATATTGTAAATAATTTCTAGTATCGTGTACCTGTATAATATTATTATGCGATTAAACGGGTTCCGTTTATATAAACCGTCGAAATATTATATTATAACGATGATACGATTTTTATCCCACGATTCGTCAAAACTGGAATTGGATCGTCGGATTATAATATAATTACATTATGCACACGACGACTAATATTATACGCAGGTATAATTAAATTTCGGCTCTCTCTCTCTCTCTCTCTCTCTATCTTTCCCGGCCCGTTCGTTATTATTTTAATTATTAATAATATGCCGTGCTGCGCGCACAATATTATTATTATTATTATTATTATTGATATAACGCGCGCGAAGCGTATAATCTATTAATTTGTTAACGTGTTTTTTTGTGATTATTTATGCGGTTTTTTATTTTTTTTTTTTTGCGATAGATTTTGACTAATTGACCGTTGTACCTATAGACGCGTAGGTATATATTACACATTTATATAAAAAAATCGTATCACGAAATTATTATAAACGTTTCTATTTTTCTCTCTCTCTCTCTCTTTGTATAGACACGCCGCTCGTATAAATAATACACGTGTATCGAACGATGTTTATTATTATAATACGCTAGTTTCGTTCGCGTGAAGCCAATAATAATCCAGACGGATGTAAAATTAATCGCGCGAAACCTTGCCCCCGTCTCGATTTAATAATATAAATGTAGGATAACTCCCGTCGTCTTTTATGTATCGGCGAGGATAATACGAGCGATTGTAAAGTCATAAAAATTAGACTTGCTTTAGTAATATACTACTTTAGTAATATAGTTTCTAAGGGAAGTTACTATACGAACAAAAAAAAAATCGTATTGAATTGGCTCACGGATCGGCATCAGAGTCGACCACGATCCGTTTATTTAATACCGATAAGATCCCGTTACTGCTTGCCGGTTTTTATAGTGAAAATTTTATGTGTGTATAAAATATGTATAATATGCTATAGACAAAAATACAAAACAGTTAAGTACACGTAATTATATTATATAATAACGATTTATGTTTTTTCGTGTCTGTATAACTTTTCTACCAGAAATCTTCATCCGATATTCGGGGGTTTTTTATGGTAGTAGTTTTTTTCTGTTTGGTGTATAGTTAGTTTCTTGATTTTCTTTGTATTATTTTATTAATCGAAGAAAAACGGGAAAATGTAGGTACACAATAATGGTTCTTGTTATTTTCGGACTATAATAGAGATCTGTTCACTAAATACTTACTTAGGTATATGTTAGCCCTGCTTAAATTTACTAAAATTTTCAAAATGTTACGACAATTTTTGAGATATTTTATAGCCATTTAAATTCATCGAGGTAAAAAAACACCGAGGAATTTTTAAAGATAGTTTTTCAATAGCAATAATTTGTCGTTACGTACAGGTAAATTAAATACATTAAATTATTTTATAATTATACATCCGACTTTTCCAACTATCCACCTACAACAATGGCATACCCATCAGAAATATCCGCTCTTTTTTCATTTTGAAATTATTATGTATTATTATATTTTATTTGAAAGATAGAACAGCCATAGCCGAATCAATCGCACGAAGAGATTTGAACATTTCCACATAGAAGCGTATGAAGGGTTCCGCGTACAATTAAAAGCCAGATTTCCAAAATTTGACGTCAAAAGAGTATAACTACCCTATATAGGGGTTTTGGGTATTTTTTGTAATAAAATACATTTTTTTTATATTTATGGGTGGCTACCTTGTTGATATATGAACGAAAGAAAACAGTTATTACTAGTTAATTATTGGTTGCCACGGTTGAGAAAGTAAAAATTTAAAAAATAAATGTATCACACAATAACGGTTAACTATGGTAGGGACTGGTGAAGAAATAGGAAATCACGGGGAGACACTTTTTAATTTTATTTCCATTCAATTACACGGAAAAAGTCGTGCAGGACAGCTAATTATTTAATATAGGTATTCAGTGGCGTATTTAAAGGGGGGATATATAATCAAGATATATAATTTCCCCCTCGATCTATATATTCAGTATATATTACTGAATAATACTTATTTTATGATATAATAATATTTTATAATAATTTTTTTTTTAATTCAAATTTCTTTAATTTTTTAGTAAAAAAATAAAAAATGTCTATGACTTAAACACCCTGAAAGTAATCTACTAGACGGAGTATTAAAAATTACTAATACTTAATATTTTAATTTCAATGATAATTTCAAGACAAATCAAATTATAAATTACTCACAAAAACATAAAAATTCAAGATTTCCTTCTTTTTTTTTTTTAGCCTGTATAGGTTAATATGACAAAATGTTCAATTTAAATATATCCTTCGTTAGAAAAATCCTGAATACGCCACTGTAGGTATTTATTTTATATTTTTATTGACGATTGTAGAAAAAGCTTTTTTTGCAGAGGCGATTATACGCTGCAGTTAACTAGCGCTGTATAGTCAGCCGAATCTCTGCGGTATTATTTTTTCGCGAAATTCTCGTGTTTTTTCCACGTTAATATATTGAATTTCCTTCAAGTTTGTATTCATTATTATATCGAACTCGGTAAATATTAGCGTTTTAAAAAGGCGTGTATAGTAAGCGCTTTCCAACGTGGGTTCCGGCGCATAAAAGGGGCCAAAGGGGCCCGCCGACAACACACCGTTTCAGACGATTCTAGATCTGTTCACGGGGAGTGCCTTCACGCCGGATTGTCTTGCGAACATTATCGTACGCGATTGAATTTAATCGAAGAAATAACATCTGAAACATTCCGACTATTTCTCCGATTCAATTTTTAAGTTAACGTGAAACTCATATATTACAGTGGTCAGCGACAGCCCGCAACAGTAAATAGTGTTAGGTGTATACATAATATTATGTAGGTGTGTATAGTAGGTTAACTGCTGCGAACCGATATAATACGCGCGTTTAATTATTTAATTATAGTTGAGCAACAGTGGAAATTGCTTTTATTATTTTATATCCCAGGATCGGGTTAGGTAACCGGTGAACATTGGTGAAAATATATATAGGCTGGTATATAATACATATAATAAACGATACTTGCCCGATTTTTAAAATCGAGAAAGTAAAACGCGCGCGGTTTACATTGCGTGCATTTTTAGCGTCATTAATGGCGCGATATACTCGTTTTTGGAATAAAATATGCAGCGGTTATAAAAAAAAAAAAAAACACCGTCCAATTATATTTTTGTATATTATTTCGCCGATTTTTTTCTCTCTCTCTGTCTCTCTCACTCTTTCTCTCTCGCTCTCTCTCTCTCTATCTGTCGACCTCGAGAATAAATTATTATATTCGTTAAAAAAAAAAAAAAAAAAACGAAAAGAAATCAATGCGGGAACGGCGGCGGCGGACGATTTATACCGAATTAT
>CABPRJ010000998.1:130143-143749 GCA_902439185.1 Cinara cedri | reverse complement strand
ATTAATGGCGCGATATACTCGTTTTTGGAATAAAATATGCAGCGGTTATAAAAAAAAAAAAAAACGAAAAGAAATCAATGCGGGAACGGCGGCGGCGGACGATTTATACCGAATTATCTCGATTAGGTAATATACGCGCGCTGCGCATAAAGCACGTCTACAGATATATCGCGCGGCCGTTTCGAGAGCGATTCAATAGTATACACGCGCACACATGAACGCATACGTATATATAATATTATAACGTTATGCCCGCGTGTCCGTACGCGTACAGGAGGTACCCACATATTTATTATATTTTTTGTTTTAATAAAAAACAAAAATGTCGGAAAAAAAAAAAATCCGACAGGATTTTACGATAAACGAGTTTTATATCGTACGGCCGTTGAACGTATTTATATTATATTTGACCGCAGCGGCGCAAGACGACGGCGTATTTTTATTGAAACGATAGGTACCCGTAAACTGCAGTACTCGTATATTATACAATAATAATATTATGTTTTCGCATATTATATTATTATGCGTATACGAGGAATATCGTACTGTGGTGAACAGAAATGCCTGTATTGTGTATACCTAATATAATCGAGTAAAAAAAAAAAAAAAATGAAAAAAACGAAAAGAATATACAGGACGATTCACTAAGCGTGCTCATCCTCCCTCCCCCTTCGAGTGTAGCGAATAATGTATCGGTTTTACAAAGCTGTTTATTTTTTATTTTTTTTTTTTTTTATACATGTATACAAAATTTCTACTAGAAATCTTGCTTCGAAGTTTCAAGTATAGTATCTTTTCTGAAAGAGAATTTTTCCTAAGGTGGTACTTTAGGGAGGTCATTTTGTTGATTTTCTCGATAAATGAGAAAAACATGGTAAATACCGGGAATATATTACATACAATATGAAATAAATATTATTAAAGAAAAATATATAATACATATTATGTAATTATTTTACCATAATGTGACATGTATATGTATGTATATGTATATATATTGTTGACAAAGTAACACTATTTTAACCGAACTCCGCTCAAAATTGCTTTTTGTTAGCAATGGTTAATCGTTGCGTACAGATATACATTAAATTTCCACTCTACCTTCTCAAATTCTCACCCACAACAGTGCGAAGTATGTCCGTCTTATTTTGCTTAAATTTTGCACAGTGTTATATTCAAATTCTGATTTTTAGAATTTTTAAGTGTAGTAAAGCCAATATTTTCAAGTGCTTGGATGTTTCATTTAAGGAGTATCCTGTGGGCTGTGGTGATATCCGTAACTTTGGTTTTTCAAATGAGAATTTATATAGTTGACCACTAATAAAACGCAGCCATACAAATGATAGTCTACTATTCTCCTCCTATACCTAAACTTAAAAGTGGAACATCTCGGGATCGACGGAAATCAAAAATGTGGACACCAAAATGTTGAAAGTAATACTATCCGTCTATTCGTAGAATTTTTAATATACCATACACCTATGTTTTTGTTTGAAAAACCAAAGACGATATCGCCACAGGATACTCCATAAATGTTTCGAAAAATCTAAGTATTCATGTATTCGAAAATATCGGCTTTAACTAAAAAATTAAAAAAAAATCAAAATTTGAATGTATGCAAAATTTAACAGAACAAAATTGGATGAGCGTACGCTTAGTGAATCATCCTGTATGTAATATTATAACGTATATAGGTATAGGTAAGTATACTTCTGTATAAATAAAATTAAAATAATTATAATATACAATAAAGTCTATCTCTAATAAATAATTCATACAAAATAATAATATATAATATGCTATTAATTCCCTTTGTCCGTGTATAGTTATAACGTCTATTATTTATTTCGCGATCGGCATTTTTATTTTCCGTTATACTGTCGATGTATTATAATAGGTAGCGTGCGAACGGTCGTTTTTTTTTTCATTTTGTTTTCGTATTGTCCGAGACGACTATTCCGAAAAACAATATCCGACTTGTTGCGTCGCAAGCGGACGAGATTAAGGCGCTCAGTGTCGTTTTGCCAGATCCGTGAAGTTAGCGGACGGACATTGAGCACTAATTTTCTTTCTAGTTCTTACAAATATTTAGTGCTGAATTAGTGCTGGCGAACAATAACCCGTTGGTATGTCCCATTCATTTATATATTATCCATGAGTTACGGTAAATAAATAATGATAATCACAAATTCCAAGATATCTTAGTCCGTTATGAGCGAAAATTGTCTTTTCTTATCAACAGTTTATCAAAGATACGTCTTCGGGAACCAAACTGTATGTTCTTATCATAACTTGTTGTATAACCAGCAGTGTTATTGGAACATTCACTAAAATAGTGAACGCGTTCACGTTCTTTGAAAAGATAACGCATTCATTACACGTTTAGTGTTGCCAAAAAATCCTTAGATATCAAAAATTATTAATTATTATTATGGACCTTCTAAGATCGTGTTCTGGAGTGATAACTGAGAAGAATGAGTGATAACTTATAAGAAAAAAAATCACTGCCGATAGCGAACGTAACTATATCTGCGCGAACTATGCGTTTTCGTCCTCAGTTTCTTCAAACTTATTACTTATTCGAAATTTGAAATAGAGTATGACCGTATGGGTATCATTGATAACAATATTTATTACTATGGCTTTTTTATCATATTAACGTTAAATGAACGGAAAAAGCCGTTCGCATTCGTGTAATAATCGAACGCGTTCATGGCTCGTTTACGTAAAATAGAACGCGTTCTTTCCAAAAACTGGTAACCACTGGTAACATTATCTTTAATCATGTTTTTTACAAAATAAAAACTGTATACCAACCAGTTGCACTGTTTTATGAATGAAAGATAATGCTAATGATTAATTTAAATTAAAATATTTAAATATTGATTTTAGAAAATAAATATAAGATTATAAAATCTTTAATCAATAATGAAATGGATATCATAATAATTATTGCTCTTTTTCCCGTTGTTTATTCAATGATTACTTGTTGATTTATAAAAACCATTCTGATTGGTTCCACCTTATATTATTTTACAGTAATAACTAATAATATATATTATATTTTAGGTTATACATTATAACCTAATAATAGCATAATATAATAGCATTTTATTCTAATGAAGATATAAAAAAAAAAAAAACACGAGTATTCTTGATATGGAAGAGAAATATATGTTATGACATGTCTGTCATTTCTATATAAGTGTCTCATTAAAAATTCATTAAAATCTAAATTCAATAGTTATAGACAAATTAAATATGATCAAATAAAAATCAATTAGTTTTAGTTGTTCATATTATTTATTATTATTTATTATTATTATTACATATTTATTTATTATTCATTATTGAATTATTTTTCTACATAATTAATAAATTCTTCTTATGAATGTTTATTATTGTGTGTAGCCTGGTCTTTAAAAATGCAATTAACTAGGTGACAACATATGTTCACTAGTTTAAAAAATACACTGCGTCTGCAATGTGGAAAACTTCGGAAAATTCAATACCTCGTTGGAAAAATGAGCACTAATTTTACACTCGGTATCATTCACAAGCACTTATTCAGCCCTAAATTTTGATACTACAGCGGATTTTGGTGCTTGTACTACGTCCGCTAACTTCACATAAAAGACAGAAGATAAGCCCCCGTGTAACTTTCTTTTGGTCAAAGCACTAATTTTAAAAATATTACCGTTCACCAGCACTAATTTAGAATTAAATTCTGATACTACAGTGGATTTTGGTGCTTGTATTGCGTTCGCTGTAGAAAATTTCGGAAAATCTAATATCTTGTTGGAAAATTTAGCAATCATTTTGAAACTGGGATCGTTCGCCCGCACTAATAAAGCACTAAATTTTGATATTAAAAGAGGTTTTAATGCTGGTGTTGCGTTCGCTGTTATAACTTACGGAAAAGCCAATATCGCGATGGAAATTAGAGCACTAATTTTGAAAATTGTACCGTTCGCCAGCACTAATTTAGCATTGAAATATTGGTGCTATGAAAGAAAATTAGTGCTCAATGTCCGTCTGCTAACTTCACGGATCTTATTTCTGCCCATTTACATAAATCGTAATCGAAAACTATTTTTACACATAATGTAAATTCACACTTATCATTATAATCGTACAAGTAACAATAGCATTATTATAACTAATTACTCATGTTCTTTAATAATAAATATCAATTATAATATTAAATATAATATAAAGATATAGTATGTAATATCGAATAGGTGTCGATAATATGACAATATTTATTTATTTATTTATTTATTAAGTACACATTTGTTAATCATTCATTATTTAATTATTTTTCTACATAATTTATAAATTCTTCTTATGGCAATTTATTATTGTGTGTCTCTCAATTTTTAAAAATACAATCATCTAGGCGACAACATATTTTCACACAAATTTGTATCGCCACCTAGTTCACTAGTATAAAAAATACATTGCGTCCGCAACGTCCACAATTTCGGAAAATTCAATATCTCATTAGAAAATTTAGCAATCATTTTGAAAATGGTACCGTTCACCAGCACTAATTCAGCACTAAATTTTGGTACTACATAGGATGTTGGTACTTGTACTACATCCGCTACATGAAGTTAGCGGACGGAAAATATAAGCCCTCGAGTAACATTTTTCTGGACAGAGCACTAATTTTGAAAACATAACCTTTCGCCATCACTAAATATTGGTACTAGAAAGAAAATTAGTGCTCAATGTTCGTCCGCTAACTTCACGGATCTAGTTTTGCCCACAAAAATACACTCTACGGAAATAGTGATACAGTTTAGTAGAATCAACCAAAATTAATTTGGTTTTTTTTTTTTAATTAACAGAGGGAAACATTCTACAGACCGCATTGAACTCCGCTTTTCAACATTTTATTCTCAAACACTATTATAACGAGTCTTTAAAAAAGGTGAATTTAAAGCCTTTCTTTACCATTTTTTCCCCTCGTTATTTGAAATTAGAAATAAAAAATATATGAGGTAGTAGATCAGTTGGAAAATCTTATCTTTAAGGGAGTAATTGAAATGTTAAAAATAATTTAAAATTTCAGACAATTTTAAAAACTGGCACCGGGTCCTTTAAGACGAACTATTATTAATTACACATTATTGAATGACGCACGATTCAAATGTCCTCAATTATATGTATACAATAATATTATACAATATATTATAATAATTACCGATTAAGTATTAAACGTTATACACTTATTGTAACGAAACACGTCATAATATTATTATGATGCATACTAGCTGGTATACATTTACAAAGCAATTTCGCAGAGACACCATAAAAATGTATAATGTAAATATACAATATCAATATAAAAATAATATTATTCTCCCGATAGACAAATCGTAGCGATAATAATTATTTTTCATTGTTTTTTTTTTCAAATTTATTAATCGGCTTTCTTTATTACATACACATTGTCATTTCGACTGTGATACAGTATAATATAGCGATCGCGGTTCGTTCGGAATTCGAAAGTATTCGCAGCAATTATATCGTTCGTTTGAAATATGTGTGCGGATATTTATTTCATTTTTTTTTCTTTTATCGGTTAAGCATCGAAAACAAGGTTACAACGATATTAAGATACGTACAATTTTTTTTTTTTGTATTATTTGTATTCGCTGTCGTTCCAATCGTTTCATACCGCAAAAGTTGTCCGGAATGTGTACACGCATACCTGTGTAGTTCCGAGTTCGTTTTCAGCGTTGAGCCCTGTATAGTTATCGATTTTTTTTTTTTTCATAATCAGATAAATATGACACGAAACTCTAAAAATCGATCTAGAGACAGACAAAAAGATAAAAATACATTTGTGGCCGACAAATAAATAAAACAAATAATAATTTAAATTTGTTCGCAATTTAATAATATTATTATTATGATATCATACACCGAGCAAAGCCGTTTGAAATGCAATCTTAAGCCGTTCGGCGCCCGGGCGCGTCTCCGGGGAAACGTCTCCTCTCACGGCCTTACCGGGGTTGATTCGGCGGGTCGATTCCCTCCGAACGTGTTGGTGTTTTCGATGTTAATAAATTCATATTAAAATTAAACATTTTACCCCCGCCGAACGAGATTCATCTTTAGTCCCGAATTGTTTCCGCGGGTACGCAATGCGTATATTATGCGTCGCCGTTCTGGAAATGTGTTCAATGAAACTTTGAACTTGAAATTTTTAGATTCTGAGCGAAGCGATTGGTATTACTACGGTGCGAATGCCACGCGGGGCTGTAAAATATCGAAAGAACGCGCGGTCCGGCGGGTACGAAGCGTTTGACGGGCTGCCGCGCGGCCGCCGTCCGCGCGTAACCCAACGGGGCGTTGAATTTCGCGCAGGTACCGCGGATCCGCACGGCGACGACGGCGTTCGCGCGCGGGATTCCGTTTACCGTAATGTTACTGCCCGCGGTCCTTCGCGCGTTGTGTCACGCCCGCGGTCCGCCGTTATTAATCGGTTACACCGTATTGTTTATTAATAATATTATTGCTTACATATTATTATTATTATTATCATTATGGTCCGAAGCACCGCGGCCGTGCGGCTAATCGGAACAGGTATAACGCGCGAGTAACGTAATTAATTTCACACCGACGACGACGGCGGCGTTGCGATATACCGACACGCCGCGTACGCCTATATTTTCCGTACGTGCACGCGGGATACCGTTGAGAGGATACCTGTCGGTCTATACGACGTCGGTTATTGTACAACAACGATATTTATATACAGGGCGATTGTTTCGCCCGTTGTGATCCGGCGAATTTCTCGGATGATTACGTAAGAAGAAGAAAAAACATAAAGGTAAGATAATGCGGTGGACGGGTGTACAGCCTCTGTTGTACGGAAAGTGTAGGAAGTTCGGCGGGTAGGATACGGACGGGAATTTATTTAATGCAACCGTGTATGCAACGATAGACCATTGCTAACGAAAAAACGATTCTGAACGGGGTTCACCTGATATAAGCAGTGACGCTTTGTCAACAATATATATATATATATATATATATGTCATTTTGTAATAAAATAATTAAATAGATATTATATATTTTCTTTTACTAATATTTGTTTAATATTATACCGATTTTCTTGTTTTTCCTACGTTTTTCCCGGTTTTCCCGTGCTTTTTCTCGGTTCTTCAAATTTGCCGGGAAAACACTTGGGAAAATCGAATATGACCTCTCTAATGTACCTTTCAGTAAAAGTGCTATTTTCGTTAATCGGATCAAAATTGCTGGTAGAAAAGTTGTCCATAGAAAAAAATCGTTTTTCACATTTGATGAGAAAATCGAAAAATTACCTCCTAATAGTACCACCCCGAGAAAATTTCCTTTCAGAAAAGGGTCTAAATTGCATACATCGAAGTAAGCTTTCTGGTAGAAAAGGTGTTAAAAAAAAAATCTTTGTAAAATCGGTTTCCCGTTTATTCCCCGATTATTATGGAAACCGCTTAGAAAATCTAAATGGCCCCCAACTATAAGTACCACCAGAACAAATATGCAACACTCGAATAACCTCAGCGAGATTTCCGGTAGAAGCGTTATTGACAGAAACAAAAAACATCATTGTAAAACCAACACATTGCTCTCTATACGCTCTGAATCTAAAATAACAATTTCGATTTCCGTTTTTCGATCGTTCGATTTATTATTATGCGGGATTGTTTACGCGTCATTTTAACGTTATCATTTCTGTACCTTAGAACCATTGGCGAAAATTCACTCGCTCATCCCGTGGACCGTATAATTACGTATATGTGTGAACTGTTTGTTCGTTTTAAATGTTTCTATAATTATTTTGAATTTTTTTTTTTCAATAAAGTAGTTAATAATATTATAACATACAACATGATATTACAACACGGCCAAATCCATAGATATTAAACTATTTTTATTATCTATGGTCGAACCGGGTCAAGGTTTCTAGTGTTATCATTTCGTTTTGGTGGTTCAACCGTTGTCTCTTATTATTGATTTCTACATAGCTACAAAATAAATGTATCAGGATCACTTATGTGGGGTTGCACTGTTTCATGTTTGTATAGATATAAAAGATGTATATATTAATAAAATTAGTGTAGCTGTAACGTTACTTTCTAAAGAATTTTTTATTTTAAAAGCGCGTGAAAATATATTTCACCCTCCCACCACCCCTCTGTAAGAAAGGCCTAAGTACGCCACTGCTCAAAACCGAACTGACGTAAGTCGCGTTATGCTGACTTTTCGTAAGAGTGCAATAACTGAAAAGTAGGTAACGTTGATTGGCTATTAAGCTTAAATTTTTAATTTGCGTGTAAACATAATATTTAACGGACTTCCATCATTAAGGAAAACAGATTTTACACGCCGAAAATGTATTAAACTGAAAATCGTTAATTTCGGACTTAACGTAGTCTGATTTTGATGCACAGTTTTTAGCCCCGTTCCCCTATACCTGTATATTATAAAACGGGGTACGGGACTTAAACGTTCGCTTACTTTTTTTTCGGTTCGACGAATAATACGTCAACGTTACAACGAGCTCTAATATGAAATTTAAAAGTGCTTATTTATTTTCGTTTGTTTATTTCGATAATTAAAACACTTAAAACAAAAAAAAAAAAAATTAATAGAATTTGGAATGGATATAACTTTATGGTAACATAATTGTTAGAGTTGGTGGGTTTGTTTTAGTTTTAGATTACCCTTGACCAGAATCTTGCTACTTCAATAGCATTAGGATTTGCTGACAGGAGATCTCTTTCGAACAGGAAGATGGACAGTTTTAGCAGTTCAGTAGGTCTTCCATGTCTTGTTTCAAACCTCTCTCGCATTTTGTGGAGGTGTCTTGAAGGATGCCTCATTTCTTCGAGTTGTTTTTAGATCTGCCCACTCTCATTTTAAGTCTATTAAAGGATCTCCAGGTTGGCCAGTCTAATTGGTACCCAGCTGGCGGCAGTTCCACTGGTTCGGACTCTAGTTTATTGTTTTCCTTGAAGAAAGAGAGTTTTCACCCTAAGGACTTATTAAATGGCTCTATTTTACGATTACCTATATAGAAGTCGTTGACAAAATCCTAAACTTTTCCCCCGTCCCATCTATGATTTTTGATTTACGATTTATTTTACGATTAATAAGTTTTTGTTTTTGTTGATTTTAAATGCTACAAGTCCCGAACTCTGTATACGGTGAAGCATCTTAAACGATCATCGATACTGCGGGCGATATTCAAACGGCTACACCCGCAAAAGTTCACTTATCCAAAGAGTTTTAACAGTGGAAATTTTGTCCGCGTAAGAGTTATAATAAATGGCGTTACCATCTTTTTACAACAGTCCCGTAATACCGTCTAAACTGTTTTAACTCGTAAACGGTAACTTCGATATTAGGTGTGCACACAATGCGCGCGATACAAATAAAATTGTTTATTAGAAAACTGTTCTCGCTGTTTGAATCTCTGCGCGTCGTAAATGACGACCGAAAAACGCCGGAAATCAATTTTACACGAGATCTTCGTAAATTGCATAGATTTCGGGCCATGGATATTGCGTGTTTTTCGACGATCGTTCGAAACGTAGCCAAGCCACGTAGAAATCCGATTCATGTACGACGCTACGAGAGTTTAAGGTTTTTACATCGCATGTGTAGCTCTTTTTTTTTCCCTTACCGAAATCGCGTGTTTTCGTTGAAAGTTTACGCCTCGCGGCTTTCCAACGCAACAACAATTCGGCAACGGCAACGCATAACGTCACCGCGGCAATATTATCGTGTAAGCACACAAATACTCCGTGATGGAATAATTTATGGCCGTCGCGCATTGCGGCGGTTAAAAACGTTGAACAGATATGCGAACTATACGTGTGGTAACACAGGGGCGGCGGGACGCGTGGACGTTGATCCTCGCCGGTCGGTCGGTTCGGTAAACGATATCCGCGGTGCGTGGAGGAACGTTAAACAAAAACGGCGGGCCCGCGGAGATTCGTTCCGGAACCGATTTACGGATATCGCGGCACATACATTCGCGGCTGCATCATCTGCCTACCCACACGTATAGACGACGACCGGCGGAGTGTGATCCGAGAACGGGAGAAAAAACAAAAAAAAATCGCCCCGCGCGCGGATATTGTCACGCGCGAAACCCACGGGGATAATATTCATAATATTTCGCGTGTTATATTTGCACGGGTCGACTGTGTGGGTGGAGGTGCAGGAGGCGCCTCCGAAGACAAATCACGCTGTGTATTCTTAACAACGCTCGCGCGCGCGCTCGTCGCGGCTAACGGGCCCGGACGGGGATGGTGTCCGGGCGTGCCGGCCCGCACTTGTTCTCCGGTCTCGCGTATTAACCGGACGACGGCGACGATGATAATAATAATGACGACGGAACGATAATAACGTGTAATTTTATATTACACATTACACGCGTGTCCCTTTCGCGCGCCGTAATAAATTATTACCCGGCGTATTGCGTATTATTATTGTTGTATTAAAGGTCGTTATAATATTGTTACCGTCGTTGCGGCACGGGCACACGGCGGATAAATAATACACAATAATACATTTATTTATCCCGGCTAATTGTTGTTATTATTATTATTGTTATTATTGCGGTACGGATCTCGGGCGGCCGATAATACCCACAACACTATTACGGCGGCGGGTGTACCGAAAAAATCTCATCGGTCTTCGCGGGTGCCGCCGCCGCGTCGACATCATGATGTTCGCCGTCGTCGTGATCGGCTCGCAGGCGGCCTGGGGCATTGCCTCGCCGCCGCCGCCGCCGCCGCCGCCACCGATGACGACGACCACCGCGACGCGCGCGCCCGCGAGCCGGTGACCGGCGTAGCCCCGAGGCGAACCTCCCCCACCTTCGCTCGTGCCGCGGTCTCGGTACTCTCCCACCATCGCTACTACTACGGCGACGACGACGAACGACTACTACTACTACTACTACTACTACTACTTGAATAATAATAATAATAATACACCGTACCAGAAGCACTCCGCCGCTCCGGGCTCTGCTCTCGTACTCCCGCCGCTTTTTCGCCCGTGGTCAGACGTTCGCGGCCGCCGCCCGTCACTGCGCCTCTAGCTAGTCGTGCCGTCCGGGGCCAGTAGTAGTGTATCGCCACTTTTCACCAGTAGTAGGCGGCAGTCGCGTGTCGCGCTCATTACTTTTCACAACGAATTATTACGCTTTTTTTACATTTTTTTTTTTTCTTCTTCCGTTCGCGCACAAATCGTTTCGTTGTTACTATCGGCGGACCCGGGTTTCCGAAAATCCGGATTTTTTTTTTCCGCTCGTCAACCTCGCGGCGAGGCGACCTTTGCCGGAAGACGAAATTATTATTATTATTTACATTTCGCGTTTTCTCCGCGAAAACCCCCGCGGCGCGTACACTCGCGAATGCGCTTTTAATTTTTTTTTTTTTTTTCCCGACCCCGCGAAATTTCCCGCGTACCATACGGACTTGCGGCGGTGACCGGCCCGCGAGAAACGCGTCGTTTGCCGATCGAAAACAATACCGTCCGTCCGAATATTAACGTAGTCATTACGTCGCCGGCCGCCGCCGGCGCCGCCGCCGCGTGTGGAGGTTACACATGCGGCGGGTTCGGCGGCCGCCTCAGAGCCCAACACCGGCGGGACACCGGCGATGTTCTCGTCGCCGCCGTTGACAACGACTCGGACGATCATTATCCGCATCACGGCCAACACCATCACTGCCGTCATCACCGACGGGCATCGCCATCACCGCCGACGACGATGACGCGTACGGCCGCCGCCGCCGCCGCCGCCACAGCCGTCGTCGCCGCCGCCGAGACGTCCGTGGCCACGACCGCCGACAACGGCAGCGACGTCACCGGCAAATGGGTATGGCGCCCGCGATGGTCGTCGCGGACGACCGCGAAAGACCGGCCGTCGCTGCGGGACCGCGACGACGAGCCCTTGTTATTGGACGGCCAGCAGCCCGGCCCGTCCGCCGATCTCGCTACGGACGACCGGCCATCGGGTCCGATCAAGCCGCGCAAAAACGCTCACCGCCGCCGGTCGGTCGCGTCGACGACGGCCGCGCCGTCATTCGCGCTGACGGCCGCCACTATGTTGTTGTTGTTACTGATAACCGCGATCCAGGTAACGTTTTTTTTTTTTTTTTTATTTTTCTTCTTCTCTGTATCGCCGTTTAATATTAATATAGGCGTTGCACTGTGTACGTGTTTAGTATTGCGGTAGGCCGAAGCGACGTTCATTATTACGATAATAATCATTATTATTACCCGTAATCATTTACAACGCTATTATAATCCGGTCGTTTGTATAAATACTTATTTCGCTCGCGGCTGCAATAATTATTACTAGCCGTATTATTATGTTAACAGCCGTCGCATACGAGTACGCGGCCGCGTTACAGATTACGTTCGTAGTGTAATGCGCCCGGCACGCGACACTCCGCGGCGTGCGGAATTATCGCGGACATTTTCGACGGCGCCGAAACGTTTCCACGCCCGGGGTCGCCTCGCCGCCCGCAGACGTGCACCCGTTGAAATCTCTTTGCCCCTTCGCGATCTTTGAATTAACTCGCCCGCCGCGAAACCGACCGGGCCGCGGGGACTCGCTCGACACGCCGGTTATTAATTGAATCGCCGGCCGATAAACCCGCCCGGGAGTCTGCGTGAAAATAATTCCCCGACGTTTTATCACCCGTACGCATCGTGTTTATTTCGCGGCTGTACGCAATATTCTATTCGTACGCGTATTGTACGTACCCCGCGGCCGCCGTGTGTGTGCTGCGCGTACTCGTGACGATAAGTTTTCTTGTTGTTTATTTATTTATTTATTTTTTTCTTCTAAACTTAGTTTTCGCTATAATCGCGTGTTTTATGCTGCGGCGTACATATAATAACAACAATGCTGCGGGTATGGAGAATACGAACGAAAAAGAAAAAAAAAAATAAATAAATAAATAAAATAACATTCGTACAGTAACAGTATAGGTACGTGTGCGCGCCGCCGCCGTGTAAATGACGTACGCGATATGTGCGCGGATTATGTGGCACGCATTTACACGCGCCGAGCATATTTATAAAAAAAAAAAAAAACGTTTTTTTTTTTTTCTCTCTCTCCTACAGTACTCTCGCCGGAGTGTCGCGTATAAATTTTATAAAACGATCGTCGCACGTACATTTGTTTTACGTATACGTGGTGTAAAGTGTAGACGTTATATTATTATTATTATTATTACGCGCGCGGCTGATGCATCTCGTTTTACCGGTGACCGGCGGGGGGGGGGGGGGGGGGCGGCGGCCGAGGGAGAGCGTCGCGGCATTTGAGGGGGTACCGGCGGGCACGAGCGGTCGGGCGCCTCGTCGTTTGACGTCGCGCGCGGGTTCCCACGATCGCGCGCGCGCCCGTAACGTTTCTACGGGCCACCGCGTAGACCGGCGGCGTCAGTTTAAATTACACTAAATTAATATTCGCGGTAAATTACACTCCAATTATCGCGTCGCGCTTTCGGACCGTTTCAGCACTCTATTATTGTTGTTATTATAGCCGGTGACGTCGGGAAGTTGTTTTTTTTTTTTTTTTTTT
>CABPRJ010000998.1:86819-130029 GCA_902439185.1 Cinara cedri | reverse complement strand
GGGGGGGGGGGGGGGGAGAAATATTCGCCGAATTTCCGCGAGGTCTGATATTCTTTTTCATACGACTTTTGTTTTGTAAAAACATAACAAAATTATTATTTTCGTTATATTACCGAAAACCCGGGCGCCCGTGACCCGTCCGGCCTCCGTCCTGTTTTTTTCTGTACACGAAGAATAAGACAGTGCGATGGCCAATCGATACAGCAGCGATTTTTCACACGATTTTTTTACGTTCGCAATTGAATTTTTACAAAACGAATATTTATCGTGAAATTATCTATTTCGTAATTTTCATTATAATCATCATTTTTTTAAAAAAAAAACATCAATTTCGAACGTGAAAAACGGCGGAAAATGTTCGGACGAACATTGATTGTCGTCATAATATCATATAATCAGTTGACCGCTCACTTGTTATCCGTACAGGCTGCGAGGAAAACCCCATAACATTCGATATTCCTCCGCGATTTTCAGCGATGCGCTTTTCGCAGTTTCCGCGCGTACTGCGTTGTACATAATATTTATAATATTATTACAATCAAAGTCCTGATTTCAGTGGAAAATGCGTTTCGTTTTCCCGGGGCGATCGAATACACATCGGCTTTTCGAGTACAGAATTCATTTTCGATGGAAAAAAAAAAAATAAAAATATTTTTGCTCCGCCGTTTTCATTTTTAGAACATTCTCCGGTTATTTGGTTGGTTTCAATTTAGTTTCAATTCATATTGCATTATATACGAATTAACAGTTATCGAATTCAAATAAATCAAAATGTTATCTATGGAAAAATTCGAAACCTATATAGTGTCCATTGTCAATCACAGATTGTCAATCATTCTATTTATTACGATTTCGATAACGGTTTTATCTTATCTTTATTGAATATACTGTATGATGAATCACCCGGCTCAAACACATAACACAATTGAAACTTTTAATGTTCATTTTTCGCCGTTGTTCCGTTTTTAGCATTATTCAAAAGCATTATTCAATTGTTTCGCAAAAAGTCATAATTTTTGGCTATTTTCTAAAAGGTTTTTTTTTTTTTTATTGCTTTTTAGGGCAATTAAATCCGGGTCTTAATTCACCGTAAAAAAACATAAAAATAACTGCAATCGGTAAAAGTCATATTCAAATCCTATACAAATCGATTATAATAAAAATATATATTTTTTATATTGAATACATCAATAATTTTGCCTAATTATTTATTTCCAACACGTACCGTGTAACCTGGCCGCCCGTTTCGAAAAAAACCACCGAAATGATCTAAAAAGCGGCCCGAAGTATGATGAAAACGCAAACAATCTATTCCGTCGGAAAGTATCGAAATGCGTAATAAAACGATAACCGTCAAATAATGAACACGTGAAAATATCAAAAACAATAATAATTGTACCTCGTCATCAGCCCGTTCTATACGCACGGTCACCGCGAGACTACGTGGAATGGACGAGCGTGGACGCGAGCAACGCGTCGTAAGAGCAAAATAAGAATAAAAACGCTGGCGCGTCACGTCCCGGGCCCTGCGTAATGTATTATAACGATAATTCAAACGTCATCGTACTCGACGTAATGTCGTCAATCCAGTTCGGGCGTTATGTCTGGTACGCGTACGCACGTTGTTCGATTGTGGGTCGATTTTTCATTGTTATCGCGTGGAAATGTGCGGCCCTGCCGAGAGGAAAAAAAAAATTAAACAATATGCGTCGCGCAACGCGGCAAAAGCTCCCTTCCCCCGTCGTCGTCGTCGCCGTCGTCCGAATTCTGTTTCCGAATCGGAAACGTTTGTGGGTAATCATTCTGCGGGTAATAATATGTAACGCGACGGCCGGTGAATCGGTCAATGATACTAAACGGCACGCGAATCGTATACAAAAACAACGTCATCGCGGCGTGCCCCGTGTAGTCGATCGCGATTCGTGAATCATAAACCGTACAGGATCTTCCTTTGTCGTACGTGACGAGTGCGCCCGACCGTCGACAGCGAGAACACCACATTCGAAAGCCGTGCCGGGGGAAAAAAAAAATGAAGCGAGCCGATAAATTCGATAAATCAACGAGTTTTATACGCGAAACTCGAACCGCGTATGCGATTTCGAGATTAAATTACTGTTAACACAAATGTTGTTCGTTTTCGTTTTCGAGCGGACGGACACGCGGGATAAAACCGCTCACATCCCCGTCCCCGTGCCCGTCCGCCGGTAGGTATACTGTATATAGACACTCGTACAAACGCAATAAGAAATGATACGCCGTCGTCTCGACGCGAGCGCATATTCGTGCCAAAACATTGTTCATTCATAATTTTGTTATTATAATAAAATATAGCGCGCGCGAGACGATCGAGAGAGAGAGAGAGAGAGAGAGAGAGAGAGAGAAAGGGGAAAAAAAGCCGAATGAACCGGCCGTAGTCTCGTGTAACATTATAATATCGTTTCCGCGTCTGTGTTATTTGTACGTATCGTACAAAGATACTCGATAATATTACGCTCGGATATTTTTACTGTTTTCGGCTGCGCACGCCGTCTTACTTCTTCTTCTGGTCGGCCCCTGCTGCAGTTGTCCGATTACTTATCGGCGATCGGATCGTCCGGACCGCTAAGCGATCGTTCCTTAAGTCGCGTAATGTTTTCGCAAACGGTCGAAGCGTGCGAGCGCGCTTACGGATCGTGTAAGGTCCGACGGTTATTCGACACGACGTTCTATACAGTGACGGAACGAATACCCGTCTGAAATAGCACTGTCGTGACATATGTGTGCGAGTGCGTTGCACGGATACGTTTTTACGTTGTCCGTTAAATCGCGTCAACCCGCGCGCGTTCGTACGTGCCGTCGGGTCCAACGGCCGCGTCGGTTCGGCGTCGCTAATTCGAAACGGCGATCAGTGCAGGCAACGCACGAGTAATACGCGCATCCGATAATATCGCGTCCGTCCGTTCGAGATTATCAACGTATTTACATTACGCGGATGTCCGTATGCGCACGCGGTGCCGGGCCAGGGCGGACAACGATAATTCCGTCGATACAGTTTTCGTTTTCAACGATGTTTTTTCGGGGTTTTTTAGGATGCGTTCTTATCGGAACGAACGCGGGGGGCGTCGGCATTTTTCCGGAGCGCGTTTCGGCAGCTACGCTCGCGACATTTTAATTTGACAACCGGTGCGATTGACGGAGATAACACGGGCCGCGACGGAGGGCGCACAGCTCTTTTCGACAATAATATTATAAGACACCATCTCTTTGAAGTACGTAATATGTATACGTTTTCGTTATGTGTTTGTTTTTTACCCGTTTCGGTAACGTGTCATAATTCTGACAACCCGTTTGATTGTAGAACATTATCACACGCGACGGAAGGCGTATACAACTGGGTTTTTTTATTTTTTTATTTTACACCCTCTTAGAAACGTACGCCGGTAACAGTGTAATAAGTTATTTTTATAATATAACGGGCAATAAAAAAATAACGAGCTTTATTTCTCGTTTTTAAAATAATTACAAATATACATACCTACTGCGCTGACAATGCATTATAATATATTATAACATTTTTTTTTTTTTTTCCCCCCAATTTTTTCGTATCATGGCGTACAAACTTCACGGAAATATTGCTACGTTCCGTATAATATGACTTTGAAATTACATTTTAATTTTGGAAACTTTGGATTTCATGAATGTGTCGCACGTCCTGCCGGCGGGAAACTTTTACGACGACGATAGCAAAAACGATTAGCGCGGTGCATCACTTGCACGCGCGCACATTGTTCTTGGGTATGCTATTGTTTAGTGGCCGGTAGTAAATAATATCGTCGACCACCGTCTGCACCGCTTAAACGGCAGTAATCCACTTGTCGGGATAGTAAGTGGTCCGTGTCACAAGTTATTATTTTCAAAAAAAAAAAAAAAATTCAATAAGCCTATAATTTGTATAGTATAACGTTAATATTATAATATTATCCGTTATCTTTCATATTATTCGTCCGCATTTTACGGCCAATTATGCCTACAATGAGTTGTTTTTTAAATCGACCCTGGCGCCACCGATTGTTTTATACACGTGTATTATATATTGTATGGGAAGTGCGCAACGTTTTGAAAATTCGAACGTACATAATCGTTTTTTATTTCAGTTTCAACCGGCCGCTGCAGTACGCGTCATTGTCTCCGCCGTATATTGAAAATTATAATATTATACGGCATAATTATGTAAAAATTGATTATTTCCACGGTATATAGGCGTGTTGTGACGGCCGCGTCTTCGATTTCTGATATTATTCTCGTGTTATAACGTCTAAACGGTTTTGATTTTTTTTAATTAGTAATTACGTCCGTGCATATCCACGGACCTAAACGAGTCAGATGCGCTTATCATCCCGCAGTATATATATATATATATATACGTATTATATTATATCCGTGATGCTGCCGTCGTCATTTTTACCGATAGATAATTATCTAAATTACCCTACGTATGTAACGGGGCCACGCGGTACCAGTACACAGGTACCGTACAGGTACCTGTAAATTACTATATACGGATATAAATTAATTTCGAGGGCGTGTGTACATCATCGGGGTTCATTTTTGAGGCACCTCTATTACGTTTATTTTTTAGATAGGTATATGTATATATGAAATAATATATTTAAGATATTAATTTCCGAAGCATTTTTTTTTTTTTTATTTTTTTCGTTTTAGCTCTGTAGTATCAAATAGGTACACCCATAGCGTATAGCATACCTTAATATCGTGTATACATATACATAGACAGTACCTGTAATATAATTGTATACGATGTGATCGAGCAAAATTATTATACTCTTTCGATTTTCGGTTTATTATTATATTGTTCGAAGACTATACACATAGACGTAATGCGTGGTGGACGCGGTGGTTAAAGTGGGAAACAAATCGAGGGGAGGGGAACTATATTTACTGAAAATTAAAATTTTAAATTAAAAGGCGTTCCTTCAAACTTTCAGGAAATCCATCGCGAGCCAAGGCTTCCACGGTGTTTTTTTTTTTCCCACACACGCGCACGCACGCATTTGTTTATAAAAATATTATATGTTAATAGGGTTTCAAAATAAACTGCACTTCCCCCCCCCATCCTCACCCACGATATTTTTAATAAAACGAATGCGAGTTTAGACCATTTCATTAAAAAATACACCTAAGTAAAATAATATATATATATATTATACACTGTCTAAACTATGTAACGGCCGACAACAGAACATAATTATTACGTTACTTATAGAACACTGATTGTGACATTTAAGTAAAAATCGGAGTCGAAATGCAAATACGAAATTTCAAACAGAGAATATTTTCGAATTTTCGAGAGCCGTACGTTCGCTTTTTTTTCTTTTTTTTTTTTTCGAAAAATTGCCTCACGAAAAAGAAGTTGCACGACAAAAAAACCAAACCAAAACATACACGGTGTGGCTGTGGGTGTGTAACCGAATCGGTGTCCGTTCATGTTCTCCACTAATGCCGGTCGAATAGGGTTAGGATTGATAAATTTAAAAGTAAAGTATCTAGGTAGTCGCATACGGTTAAAAATGTGCGTGAAATGAAATCATTACCGGTAACCTCTTAAGTAATAACAACGGTTAAAAAATACAAATTTTAAATTGCCGTTTGAAAGCGCCGCGTGCGTTCCGACTTCCGCCCGTAAACGTCACGACGGTTCAACGTTACGGTGTTCTGCGATATTGCACGTGTAATTTCGCTACCTAATACTATACAATATGCACGCACGTCGTCGGCCGTTTATCCGGGACCCGCTCTTAAACATTACGCGTTGTACGGTTTTTCGGGACAGTCGCGGTTACCTGTACACGTGCACACGAGTGTGTAGCGTGTATATTATTTTCGGGTTTCTGTAGACTACTTCACGCGTCCCGTCGTGCGCTCCGGTCGCCGGTGTATACAGGCCCCGGGTACGTAACGCAGGGGAATACGATTTCCAGAAAAACAAAAACAAAAACCGAAACATTTTTTTTTTTTTTTTTTCTGATTTTCGTTTTTTTCGTTTTCGTGCGGTCGGCCCGGAGCACGGCGTCGGCGGTACATTGTAACAGCTCCGGCGTGCGTTATAAACGCGCGCGTACCCGCCGCGCGGATCGCGGGCCGCCGCGGCGTACGCGCATTATCCAATTTGTACATAACAAAATGGTGTACACCTATTTAATTACACGCCGCGGCGCCGCCGATCCGGCCGAGTTTTTTTTTTTCGTACGGGGATACGTTCGCGCGCCGCATACCATTAAGTTTTCGTTGCTCGTGTACTATTATTATTATTATTATCGTCGTAGTCGTCGTTGTGCGTAGGTATAGGACGGGATAGACGGATAGGTGTATACGGCACGCACGCGGCGTGTACGACGACTGCACGGCCGCGACGACGGCGACGACGACGACTGTGAGAGCGGTTTCGACGCACCTCTAGACCACTGCGTATATTATATTATTATAATGTTTATAATAATATGTATGGAGAAGAGAAAAAAAAAAAATCTCGCGTGAATTTCATCCGCTATCCCGGAATACATAGGTGTATAATACCCGCTATGTGTATCCCGCGCTGCCGTGTACGCCAGTTCATACCGGGCATACGCGTGTATAATTATTGACGGGCGTTTTTTCACTGCCTTTGCGTGTCGTTTTCGCGCGAAACCTATCCGTGTCGCGTATATTTTACCGCGGCCGCCGCCGCTCGATAATTATTATAATAATAATGATAATATTTCGATAAAACGTTTATAAATAACACACACACACACGTAAAATACGCTAGTCAACTCCTCGTGCGTATTATAATAATTCACTGGCCGGTTCGATCGCGTTTCAATAATATTATCTACTCTACCTGTATAATACGTATGTACGCGTGTATACGGGTGGCCGGTATGTGTACCCAGCAATTTTTTTTCTCGCGAACGTTTATAATGTTGTTATAGTATCGTATGTAAAATTCGAATTCCGTACGTATTACGTCTGAGCGGCGTATATTTACACGCCGGCGATACGGGTTATACACCAAACCCCTCCGCCTATCCTGCGCCGCAGACCATTTTTCCTCCTCGCGCACACGGGTTCTTCACGAGTGTCCGGCGTCCTTCATCCCTATAGGAATACAAGAATGAGAAGAATAACAAGCAGGTCGGCCGTAGAGATCCCGTGACGCCCCCCCCCCCCNCCCCCCCGTTCTTTTATTCGATCGTCACCTAACACTGCAGAAGGACATCGTAAATACGCCACTGCTGCGGGAACCCACCTATAATATGTTTGTTCGCTATTATACATACAAATCTACCGTTTTGAATTCCGACGAAACGTTGCACACACGCCATTTCAAAGAGGAAGATCATCGTCGTATATACTTTTCATCGTGAAACTCAACCCCTGAAGTAAGACCGACGCGGGGTTATCGGGATATTTTCGGAACGAAAATTGAGTTTGATTTCTTTTTTTCTCGCTTTGAGTGTTATATATATATATATATATATATATAAAAAAAAAAAAACAAAAACAAAACAGTTATTCATATTTAATTCGACGATTATCACAATAATAGGAAACTAAAAACTGAAAAGAGACGGACATATTTTGTACGACGGGTGGGCCGCAGTTATAGGCGAGTATTTAGGAAGGTAGAATATAGAAGGGAATTCAATTTTTATCCGTACGCGACGATAAACCGTCGGTAATGAAAAACGATTCGGAGCGAAGTTTCTTTTATACGTTTTTCCCGGTTTTTCTCCCGCTTGATAAATCAAAAAATTACCTCTTTAAAGTACCGACTGGTTAATTTCGGAAACGGTGCTACACTAGACACGCCGGAGCGAGATTTCCGGTAGAAGAGTCGTTCACAGAAAAAAAAACAAAACTAAACATCATTGTAAAACCAATACGTTCCTCGCTACGCTCCGAATACCACCCCGGACAAGAACAGCGATCGACCTAAGGGACAAGTGCGGAAACGGAAAGACACGTTACATCGGAAATTCGTTTGTACAAGTCCGAAATCGACGATTCCCGAGAGCGCGCAAAGTAGCGGTGCAGCCAATTCCGCAGCGCGTCTTCGCAAAAAAACGGGTGTAACTCGGAAAGTCTAAAAGCGAAATTATCGCGGGGAATCGCCGCTAGTATAGCGCGAAACATAAGGCTCTCGGTTACGTTTCCGAAATCCCACGGTGCAGGGAGCGCCGGAGGGACGGACCTCGATTCCCGTCGGGGATCGCGAGTCCTCGGGAAATACCGGGCCGTTCGGCCAGCGTACACTGTATCACAGCGGACACCGGCTCTCATATCCCTCTCGGATCAATGGTTCGGTCGTTTGTTCGCCTAGTAATCGCTCGGAACGGTCCGGACACATCCGAATACATTCTGCCCGCTCTACACTTCGCTTACAAGGTTCGTTTGGACGCGAGACCCGTTTTGTGCCGGCGCCAGAGCGAGTCTTGTCGGCGGCGTCCGCCGTATCACAAAAAAAACGGTTCGACGTTGCAGGGAACGTGGCGTATTATTGCGGCGCGTTTCCGCGGCCACGCATTCCCGTCGCACAACGACGCGCGTGTCCGATCAAAACGACCGTCGCGTGTTTCACACGCACGTTACGTCGCGCGCCAAAACGACGTAACAGTACGGTACTGTTACACAGGCGTATCGGAAAACGGTACGGTCTCCCGGTAACGTCGTCGGGTACCGCGGCTACCGTTGTTGACCGCGCCGCGATACACTTGACGTAATTTAATGCGCGGCCGTTGTCACTTCTCCTCGATAACATTATAATAATATTGTCGTTTATCCCGCCGCCGCCGCAGCAGTCTCCGTTACAAACGAAACGGACCGCGTGTACGTACCACAGAACGTACGCGTAGTTTCAAATAACAAACGGACGGCGGACAATTTTTTTTTTTTCTTCCGTCTCCCGACAACTATACTCGTCTCCTCCGCGCGCGCGGGCGTCCGTCCGCCCGCGACATCATTACGCGCGCCGTTCGAAAGCCGTCCCGTCATTAGCGTGCCCGTCCCGTATACAGGCGGGTATTGTTATCGTTTATATACATTTATGTACGTATACGGTGTGTAACGCGCGTAATATCACTGTTGCGCGCAGTGGCGTTATTATAATATGGCGGACGCCGTAGAGTGCTCTGTTAGAGCAGCCGCCGCCGCCGCCGCCGCGCTCATATAAATATTAACGTCCGTGCGTGCGCTACAACACCGCGTACTGTACAAGACGTTACTGTATAAGATAACCCCCGCGCGCGTTGCGCGCGTGTGACGGCGACGATGCGCGGATCGCGGTCGCCGCGCGCCGTCGTTCGCCCGCGCGCTCGCGTGTGCCCCGACCGCGACGCGCGGTGCTCGATGCGGAACGTGCCGACCCGACGGAGGGCGAAGATACGACGCCGATTTTTAAACGGCTCTCGTTCGCGTCGCGAGCGCGGACGTCGCGCGCGTGTATTACACGAGCGTTACGGGGCGCGCGACGGTTCATAGACGTCAGAGATTCGTCAAAGACCGCCCCGGGCGTACGGATAGTCGCCGGTCCGAGTCCGGAGGAATTTCGCGGTCCGATTTTCGCGGGTCTTCCGGCCCGCGACGTCGCGGGATAATACGAGTCGTGCGCGCGTAGTAACTTGCGCGGCGTCATCGTTCCGTATTGTTTTACGCGACCGAGTACATGTACCGGAGGGGAACGACGAAGACCCTGTCCGCCGTCGTCGGTGCCGCAGCTGAGTACACACGCGTCGTGTTATTATGTGCGCGCCGTACTGATATTAAATAGGTGTGCGCGTTTAGAAACTCGTCACAAAATCTCGGACACGGCGGGTTTGTTGATCGTTTTTTTTTTTTTTTTTTCCGGAAACGTTGTACGCCCAAAGCGGCTGACGGACGTGCCGCGGCCTCGGGCCGGCCCGGTGTCTGCGGTTCGTTGTTCGTTGAATATTGAAATATATTTATTATTGTTAAAATATCGACTGCACGCGAAACATACGCGTATACGTTTTTATTATTTATGACGATTAGCCGGTATTTTCGCACGAAAAATATTTTCAAGCCGTTCATACGCGCGACTCGAGCATGATATTTATACCATGGACGGATATTCGGAAATTGTTCGGAATAGCCCCGCGACCTAACCCTATGTAAACCCTATGTAAGCCTATGTAAATCTAATCGATACTATATATTATACCGGCCGGCCATCATAGAACATAATCAGCGTGGCGGATTAAACTGTTTTTTTCATTTTTTTAGAGAGAGGTACTCGTTCAAACCAAATTGGGTGCGCACTTATAGTTATATAGTTCGAAATCCCTCCGAAATACGCTCCGTTAGAAGCTAAAACACCCGGTATTGATCGGGTTATTTTTCGCACTCCATTATACGCAAAAGAGTGTTCGGTTTTGGATTTTCGTGCGAAGTATACATCGTACAAGCGCACAATTCAGGAAACTCCGATTTTCGTTGGCGTTATTCGCGGTTCGGTCAGTATGTGTGCACTCCAAGCCGGGCGAGTGTCATCATTAGGGGTTATTTCCGCCCCCCGTCGGGCGCTTAAAAATTCAACGATCGTTGCATACATAGCAATTTCACGTATACCGCAGTATGTTTCGTAAACGTTCGAATTTGTACGTTTGAATTCGAAAAAAAAATCCCGCGGCTCTTTTCGCGGTTTTCGTCAATTCCCGCGGTGTCTCGAGGTCGCGGGCGCGTAACAAAACGAAAACGCGGCGCGGCGACCGTAAATAAAATAATGTATCGGTTTTTGTATTCTCGTTATTATACAAAATAATAATCCCCTCTCCCGGTCGAAAATTCGCCGCCTATCATATCGGTACGTTCCATACGCGTACTTTGGCGGTCTGCCGCAGCGGCGCGGTGCGGGAACTTTTCGCCGCCGCCGCCGCGTGTACGCCTCGTCACGCCGCCGCGCGGCAAGCTCCGCCCAATCGGCGCCGACGAAATAATATTTACGGACCGCCGCGGCGGTAAGCCCGGCCCAGTTCTCCGGTGTTTTATGCGCAGCCGCCGCCGTCTATTATATTATTCTTCGGGCCGGGCTCGGGAAAAAAAAAAAAAAAACAATAATAATAATAACGACGAAAAAATGTATTCGGCCGTCTATTCTATTATCTCGCGTATACGAGTGTGTGTGTGTGTGTGTGTGCGTATATCGTCGACGCGGTCTCGACGACGGAAGAGTAGTGGACGCGGCGACGGCGGCGTATTACTATTATGCGCGTTATCGTCTCGCCTATTATACACGTCATTGAGTTTCCCCTCCCCCTCCCCACCTCTGAGCGCGATCGATATTCCTCGTGTATACCTATATATATATATATATATATATATATATATATATTATGTTTCTTTCGTCTCGCGTATTATATCGTACGCGATACATTATACAATTTTATAATGTATTATACGTGTATACGTTTTTCGGTATAACGCACGCGATTTTTCACGGTCTTCGGTGGTCCCCATGGTCTTTGCATTGTTATTGTCCGTGCATGGCACACCCGTAGTATTCCGTGCGGTCCTCCGCGGTACGTGTATATTTTACGCGGAAAAATAGAAAAACGAGCCGAAAATGTGGCCGGAACGACGACACACGGACCCGAAACGCGAGATCAGTAAAACGAACGCGTTCGTCGACGGGCCGCGAACGGTGGCCGCGCGACGCCGTTTTCATCGCTTGTTTTAGGTGACGGGCGCGAAAAACCGCCGGGTAACCGGGGAAAATCCGCGTACATACGTACGTCCGGCCGCGTACGCTCGTCCGAACGGGATACGTGTTTAACGCGATTGACGTCCGCGGTCCCGTAGGCCGAACACGAGATTTACACTCGTGCCGATATTATAAACGCTACCCCGTGGGACGTGAACAATATTATCGTCGCCGAGTGACCGCGATAAACCGACCGGCGACCGCGGCTTGCTGCGCGGATATTGTCGGGTTCAAGGTTTATCGTATTATTGTACCGATAATTATCGGTGTCGAGTTTTCTAAATTTCTAGCGAAGTAATGCAATCTATCGCGGAAAGATATCGGGTAATGATTTGTGTTGCACGGTCATCCATAACGTGTTACGTTAAAATGCACGCGATAATGTTTTCGTGAAACGCGTAGGTGTATATGGGTAAATAATACGATTTTTATGACGGTTTATTGTGCATTCGTAATCTTGTCTGTACGGGGGGAGGATTATAAGACCCGCTTGGTGAGGAATAACGGCCCGTTTTCGCTGCGACGTCGCGCACCGCGAAAAAGCGCCGCGCACGCCTCCTATACGTACCGACGCGCCGCGGATAATCGGAAAAAAACGGTCGCGGTAAAACGTCGTAGGCCGACCTAATAACGGTCGATGAAACCGGCGCGAATCGTGTGCACGAGCATTTCGTCCGCGACTGCCGGCGAAATTCGCTCGAAACATTGCCGTCAACGGTTTCGTGGTGCGTGTAGGTCGCGTGTACGCCGCGTACGCAAGAGTCCCGCGCCGAGTCCTCCGGCGCGGCCCGCGGCGGAGAGTCGTGACGGACGCGCCGAGGCGGGGGCGTTTAGGGCGCGTACGCGTCGCGTGTACGAAACGGCGGCGGGTCGGACGAGGTGGTTTCCCATGCGAACGTTTTGTTTTGTTTTTTTTTTTATATTTTCTCATGCTTACCGATAATACTACCGGGTCGCGGTGGTTACGCTGACCGGCCGGCACGCAACCCGGCGTTGCCGCCGTCCGTCTCGCGTAATGCCCGCGCGCAGCGTATAACCGCCGCCGCCGCCGCCGCGATAAAATGTTCCTTTTGCGGGTCGGCCGTCGTGTACGCCCTGAACGCCGTCATACGGGCCGCGTCTTCGTGCCGCGCGAAAATCTCGCACACGCGGCACGACGACGACGACGACGACGACGAGAGAGGCGAATTTCTTCGTGTTTTTTTTCCCCCCTCCCCCCGTTTCCCCCCGCGTAAACGCTTCTCGCGTACGACGCGCGCGGAAAATAATGCCGTGCGTAACGTAATAACGGCCGATTGCAAAAGAAAGGAGAACAAAATAAAATAATACCCGGGCCCCGTCCACCGGCAGTAGACCGCGTGCGCACGGCGCGGTGCGTGCGGTATGCCGATATTGAATAACGGACCGCGCGCCGCGATAGGTACGCGCGCGTGTTCGGCGCACGGCGGCTGAGGTTCACGCGATCTCCGGGGTGGAAAACGCGCTCGCGGGCGTGACCCGTTAAACGCGAACGTGGAGCTGGGGGACGGTGGGTGAGGGGGACACGGGATGTTCTGTCGGTACGTGTTTTCTCTATCCGAAACCGCGCGCGTGTTTTACGACCTACGCGACGACGTGATGCACGAGTCCCCGTAGTCTATTACAGTGACGGGCGAACCGAACGTGTAAAAGCATATTTTTACTGTTTTCGATTAATATAGCGGCGATCGATTATTAAATTTCGAACATTCGGCAACGTCAATCCTACAGCATATGGCCCGAAAGTTTCGCGCGTCTCCCGTTTAAATCTCGTTGTTGTAATAATTGATCAGTTATTGAAAACGTCCGTCTGAATTTCCGAACGATTCATTGGATCGATCATTTGAGAGAACCGATTACATAATATGGTTAGAACGTGGCGTAAAAGCGAAACATTACTCTTAATTTTTTCCCCCTTAGATGACACAGGTTTAACGTTCGATGTTACGATAACGGCTGGTTATCTATCCTAATCGATTTTCCGGAGCGGTGTTGTCGAGTTGATTCCCGAGACTTGCTTTCCGTATTAGTTGATTCCCGGGCCATTAAGGGGTAGGTATGCACGAGTTGATTCCCCGGTTGTTGTTGCACTGCTAACAGATTATATCTATAGGTTGACGGGTATTCCGGCGCCCGCTATAAGAACAGCTGTTTAGTTTCGAATGACAATTATCTCAGAGCTATTCGTAGTTCTGTTCACAGTGGCGGCGATTCGAGCCCATATACTTAAATTCTCGGTGGAAAACTCGGTTCCGGGACGGAACACAATTATCACAATTACGCGGCGCATAAACTCTACGGTCATTACGTCATTTGTCGATCGATCCGCCGTCAGCTCGTCTGCGAAGCGATCGATAAATTCTGCTGGGCCTCAAAAGGGCGTAGGCTTGCCGGCGCACGACAATAAGGGGATCGGATTCGTGTACCCGGGGATCGACTCACGCGCAGCCGTTCGGCAAATCGGTTATTTCGACGTCGCCGTCGGTCTTTCCGATTCGAGCGAATCGGCGCGCCACCGCGAACCGCCCGTCGCTAGAACTCCGCGCGCTCACGCGTTCTGCGCGACACCGCACACACGTATGCGGGCGGCGGCGAACAGCGGACCGATGTGTTTTCCAGCGGGCCGCCCGCGCGCTCGAGCGTACGCGCACAATGCGTGTGTAGGGGAACGTGAAAAATCGGCCGGTCCGCCGCCGTAACAGTCGATAGTAATAATAATAATAATAATAATAATGATAATAACTGAGGCGGCGGCGGCGGCGACGACGACCGTATGTACGAGAAATTATAATAACACCGCGACTCCGGTCCGTTTAGCGCGCGGCCGGTCGACCGGTCGACCGGTCCCGGCCGGAGACAAATCGCCCGGTCATTTATCATTTTAATTTCCATTATTATCGCGCGCGCGCTCGAACCCATTTGTCGCGTCGTCACGTAACAATCGTTTTGGAGTTCCCTCCGCCGCCGCAGCCGCCGCCAGTCACGAAAAATAACGCGTGTCCGACAATAGACGCGCGCCCGGGTTATTATTATTATTATCGTTATAATGTATCGTAACGTGCGGCGGTGTCCGAGAGCGCGGGCGGCGTCCCGTACAGTGTACGCGATGGTTATTACTTATTAGTTACGTACGTACGCGCGGAGAGGTATTGGTAACGTATTGACGGCGGCGGCGGCGGCGAGTACCGCGGTGCGCGTGTCGCGTACACCGTGCGCAGTATGTTGCGGTCGGTGTTGTGCCAACGTCGAGACCGGCCAGCGTTTGGCGTGCGGCGTTCCACCTAGGGGGGGTGACGAAACCGTGACGCTCAAAGGGCCGCGATGATAGAAAAAAAAAAAAAACACATCGCAGCGCCGACGAACGCGACCGATAACATTTTTGCTGAGCAATTTCGGATTGGGAACTGGTGGCAGGCGTTTTCCGAAGGCGTCCCGATCCCCGCGTCAGCCGATTTCGCGCCGTTAACACTTTCAATATCTGAGCGCGTAGGCCGCGATTATCGAACCTAAACCGCGCGAGCGTAATTACTGACTGATGCGTTCGTACGTTGGTTTTATTTTTTAATTTCAAAGCGATACGCGACGATTTCAGAATAATTATCGTCACGTTTCACACGGTCGATCGTAACTCTATTGAAAATTAAAACGTACGAACTATATTGTATTATGTTCTTCATCGCAGGCGAAGAATACGCTCTGATATTCAAACCGACGGCACGAAATCGGTTTTCGCGTGTACGAGTGTAATACGAATACAACGGTATTAACCGATGTCGCAACGTTTACAATGTATCGAGCACCGCGACCGGTTCTTCGGTTAGGTCAGGTTCCTTGGTTATTGTCGAGGTGAATTTTCGGCGTACAGACGTTTCGGATCATAAAGAGAAAATCGTTTTCTTATCTTTGGAAGTGAAACTTTTAAATTCTATCTACCGCGTCGCTGCACCGCATACGCCCTGTGCTGCTCTCTGTCCTCTTTTTTTCCGACCCGTTTTACGTTACCGTCCTAAAACAAATTAATGCTAAACGAAAAGCGTACAAAATGTGTTGTAGTTGGGTAGTTGAGATGGTATAGGACGCATAAAGGTTCTTAAATCAATTAATTAATATCCGTGAGCACCGATCAAACGACCGTTGATAACTGATTTTTTGAACGGCGTAAGATTTCCGGTGGAAAACGTGTGAAACATTTTGTTATATTGCGTGCGCTGACCAAATATCAATTATTCGTGGAAGTAAAAACTTTCATTTAGTCTATAACCCGGTTGGGGAGGGCCGAGGTGCCCAGGGTTCTCATTCCGGATCCGTCACTGCCTCACACCGTGCGTACGGCCGCGGCTCCCGACGGCCGGCCAACGTATTTTATTCCGACGACTCGAGACTTTCGCCGGCTTTCCGCTTTGCTATACTATTAATTATGTTTCGTACACTGTGCAGCCTCGTGTATACGACGTAATAAAATGTTTGTTTTTTTTTTTTCTATGTGCGCACGCGAACAGGACGCGCAGGCTCTTGGATTCTTCGAGCTGCAGATATTGGAAATAGAAAACTACCGCGGTCAGCTGGCCACGGGCGAATGTTGCGGCGGCGTGTCGTCCGCGCAACCCTCGTCGGCGGCCAACAAGCCGAACGCGCAGTCGCTGCACTGCGCGGGCGCGCCGCAATGCAACACGCTGTTCCGGGTGTGCCTGCGCGAATACCAGAACAGGCAGCCGTCGTCGGCGGCCGCCTCGGCCAACGGCGGCAGAACGGCTAACGACGACGAATCGTCGTCCACCGGAATCATAAACCACCAGCCCAACTCGGACATGCACCACTGTTCTTTCGGCAACGTCACCAGCGCCGTGCTGGGCGGCAATTCGTTCACGCTGGGCGGCGACGCCGTCGCGGTACCGGACTCGTCTTCCGACAACAGCAACCGCGGGGCCGCCGTCGGAAATTTGGCGTTGCCGTTTTCGTTCAGTTGGACCGTAAGTACATCGATTGTTATAATACACAAATTATTACCCTTTACACGACCGAACACACACAAAAAGAATCGTACAGCGCGTCGCGATTTTCAAAAATTAACACCGCGGTACCAACAACGACCGTCGAACTTTTCTAGATATTATTTATTGTTGCGTTTTCCAAATCGATAGGAAATTGAATTCAGTCGGAAAAAATTGGCGACACAAAAGTTGCATAGAACAGTGGCGTAAATTGGCCTGTGCAAACGTAGCACGCGCATGTGCCATCATCAGGAAATTTTATACGTTTGTCGAGACACCCTCTTGACTGTAATATTTCTATTTTCAAGAGTAAACATATTTTGTTCGGTTGGTAGACAATTCGAAATTTTCGTCATGATATAATTCTATGATGGGACGGCTACTACCATGTGTGACAGTGTGTCACACACAAAGGAGGAGTAGGACTTCAAGTTAAACTACGTGAATTGGATTCGCTGGCATAATTCTTTGTTTACTGCTGTTTTCTGCACATATAACATAATGTTACAATGTTTAACAACTAATGCATTTTTACTCAAACTTATAAACGTATACGTTAATCTGTTCAAACGGTTCAATTTCAAAAAAACCGATAGATACCTCGCTACACTCCGAATCTAAAAGAGCTGATACCGATGATGGGTATATATTTGTCTGTTTTTATTTTACGTCCTCATTGATTTTTCCCGATTGTTATGAAAATTGCTTGGAAAACCAAAAAATGACCTCCCAAATGCACTGACTGAATGATAAAATTTCCGTTCAGAAAAGTTGCTACACTTGATGCATCGGAGAGCATGTTTTCTGTCTGAAAATTTGCTCATAGATACGAAAAAACTTGAAACAAAAAACACACCAATAGATCTCTCGCTACACGTTCTGAATCTACAATTGATAGCGGTGGAAATTGACCGTTTGTTAACAAGTCGACTGTCGCAATATTTCAATAGCTCTAAATAACGTCAAAAATGGTAGTACTCGGTGACATAAATTACTAAAAAAAAAAAAAAAAACACGATCCAGAGTTACAATTATTATTTACGCCTAGGGTATGGTGACCATACGTCCTGTTTAATGTAGGATCGTCCTTTTTTTCAGCTCCGCGTCCTGTTGACCAGACGAACTTCTTTCGGGACTTTTTTTTTCTTTATCCTGTATTTGATGTCGATGCCAATTGTTCCGTATCAATTCGTATTTAATCGGCACACCGGTTCGCGCCACTCGGCCGTAGTGTAACGCTTACGCCGCGCAATGCACATTACAATCTATCTCGGATTCAATACGCCCGAAATACGAAAACTGTTGTAATATCTTGTTTCGTTCGGACCGACGAATTCGACGCGAATTTCGGACAAAACTGGTTCTCGCGCGCGTAACGATAAACAACGGGGGACCCCGTGCAAGTCGCACCGCGGAAATCTACGCGTTAAAACCGCGATCAGAACCCGGACCGCGGAGAAATAACGCGGTACCCAATGTGTTCTGGCAACGCGTGCAAATCGAAAATCCGGATCACACGCGCGGATCGGCCGAACCTTTGAGCCCGCGGCGCGCGCGACGTTAACGGATTACGCGGGGCGCGCTGCACCTGCGCCGCGGCCACCCGACATCGCAACAGTCGAGTTTCTACGCGCACAACATGTGATATTATTATTAAATTTTTTTTTTATTTTTTTTTGGGTGTACGCCAAAATCGCGGCGGACGTTCGCGAGTAAAGAGATTTCTCACGTTCGTTTCTAATCGAAACCGGACGCTAACGTGTCGTATCGCAACACCGCGGTCCGCGTCGCAGAGTCTGGGTCGACCGTGGCGCGGCCGCCCGTGTCACCTCACCGCCCCCGTTCCGTGTTTCAAGAGCGCGGGCGACGAACTGCCGCGGGATCAGTGGCGTACCGACAGGGCGGAATACCGGGTGATGAGCCGCGCGGGCCTGTGATATTCAGGGGGCCCCGAATAAGAGGTCCTCAGAGGCGTTATTTCGAGTGGATGGACGGCTCAAAAAAAAAAAAAAAACCGGCGTTGACCTTTTTCGTTTATTGAGTAATAAGAGGTGCGCAGACAAGTGTTTGGCAACAGTCCTTTTTTTTCAGCGTCTCGTAAAAAAAACTTTTCGTCGATAAAACGCTTATCATTACTCGACGTCGGCATTTTATGAGGTCTAACGCGGGAATTTCGGAATAGCTTATTACTACCGCAATAACGTTAAGGTTAGGATAGCTGTTAGCTGAATACGCGGTGTAATGCTATACTCGTTTTTTAGTTTACACGACTCGTTGTCGTGTAAAGTCTCGTTTGTTTCGCGACGCGTTTTCGACAACCCGTCCGGCAGTCTGCGCAGAGCGACTTATCAGCTTATTCGGCTTAGTATTCGAGAATAGCATTATGGAATTGGCAACGCTCTACAGTTCGAACCGTAAATAATTATTCCGTATTACGGGTTCTCGCGGTTTATTGCGCTCCGATGACGCGCACCCTGATCCGAGCCGGGTCATGGTTATCGGACGCCGCCCGTCCGTATTGCCTTTGACTGCGACTTGCTAAGACGCGTCCGGGTTTTTGACGACCGCCCACAATATAACGTATTAACCAATTTTTGATAATAAAAAAAAAAAAAAATGATTGTTTTATTTTATACACATGTAACACATGTCACACGTCACCCATACAACTGCAGCTGGGGTCAATAAACACTGTTTAGTATTTTTAAGAAATTTATGAAATTGTATATCACCCATATAACTGTGTTATCAATAATCATTGAGTATTACACCGCAGTGTACATTCCTATAATCTATGTATTCTTCTTATTCTTCTTGTTGGGCATACACTAAAGACCGTTTAGGTCGCAGCAGCAACATTCCTCCGTATTCCCCCCTCTCCCCCCATGAATTGATCTTTCTTGTGCATTCTCCGCTCCGGCCGTCTCGAGTTTATCCTTTATTCTATTCGACCACCGCTGTTCGGGTCGTTTTTACGGCCGGTCTCCGTCGTATTCCGCTGCAGCTCTTTTGCCCAACAACTCCAATACCGTACTGCGGGTTTCTTCGCATACAATTCTCTTATTTCTGCATTCGCGCCGATGTCAAATCTCCCAAGTCTTGTTCGCGATTTTTCGGTCGCGCGGTTTTCCAAAACTATTTCGAAAACGCCCGATTCGTTCACGTCCGTTTCGGTGACCGAACCGGATAACCCGTGTACGACACGATGTTACATCGACTCGGATCTCCCTCGAAAATAACAAACGGATGGTACTTTCCGTCCGGAATTTCGAGAAGCCAGACGTTCGGCGTACGAAATACATAGCGTTTGAAAATCCGCACGGAACAAAAAAAAATCACCCCTCCTAGCCCCCGCCTCCCCCCCACCGTCGAACGCTCCGACCGCGGCCCGTGCGCCGTTGTGCGCCGCGTGCACGCACGATAATAATATATGACTTATACGCTGTGTACCTACGACGTATCTACACATACGCATACGATGTACGTATGCACAGTGTACGTGAGTTATACACGCGTATTTATACGCGGACGAGAGCGCGCGCGCGAGCAAGGAGAACGAACGAGTCCCCTGGCCGCGGCTGCGGGATCGACCGAATGCCGCGCGCCGTCCGACAAAACTCGTTTGATTCCCGGAACGTATTATTTAAATAATATATCCCGTGTAACGTACGCTTACGTGCGTGCGCGCGTACGTACGGACGTACGGTACGCATACCTTGGCCCTCCGCGCTGCCGCCGCCCCCTTGACCGCCGTCATTCTGTACACGGACGGACCGCCGCCGCCGCCGCTGTCCGCCGTACCGTTTCTCGTTTTTAACCCCCTCGCGGTCCGCCGCCGCGACGCTAAACGCATTATAATATTATCGTATATTATAATATATTATTTTCCGTTCGTTCGCAGGCGTTTTTTTTTCTTTTTTTTTTTTTTTTTTTTTTTTTTCTCAAGAAAACAAATTATAATTATTCACCGTCGTCGGCGCGCGCGCGCGCGCGCACGCACGCACCACACGGGCGCAGTGTCCGTCGCGTTTTTTACTCCGTTCGCCGCGGCCCGACTCGTCGGCCGGTGAGCCGCGTGTACCACTGTACGTAATAATAACGATATTTATACGCGCGGTATACGGAGAGCGAGGCGCACGCGAACGGTCTCCGCGGACCGTAATAATCGCCCGGTCCCGTACACGCGTTTTCGTAATGCGCGCGCGACCGATACCCCACACCGGCAAACGTTCGATCACGAAAGCCGGCCGCAGTCTACCCCGTAGGCCGTCGTGGTTTTCCGCGCGTACGGTTTTCGCGTTTTTAATTAAAAAAAACCGAGCACGACCGTCGTCGTCGCGTGTACGCGGAGTCTCGACGGCGACGGGCATATATGTAGGTACGCGTATTTCGCAGCCCGCGTCGGGTTTTTTTTTTCTTTTTCTCCGCCGCCCGGCCATTAATTTATCGTAATACGCCTATAAATCTTTCCGCCGCGTACAATACGCGAGAACGTCGTCGGTCGTGTCGTCGGTCGTATTAAAACGTATGCCTCGGTCTCGTAAACAGTCGCACGTAATAATGTGGCTGGCGCGTGCATGCTGCACATGCTGCCCGTTAACGGCGACGCGCTAGACCCGTGCGCGCACTCGCGGTACGCTTTTCGCGAAATTTTCTCTTCCGGCATCGCCGCGACCCCGTCGCGCGCCGCGCACATTTCGCACGCGTCCGCGCGCAGGGTTTTCGCGAGCGCGGTGCTCGCGCCCGGGCCGCCCGCGTAAAACACCGCGTCCTACGGGAGCCCGCGCCCGTACCCGCGGGTCTCGTGCACGCGCGGGAACACGGCGGCGGCCGCGTGAGAAACCGGGGGGGGGGGTCACGAACGCCGGACGGTGGGCACGGTACCGCCGATACGTTGCCCGTGCGTACGCGCCGCAGCCGCGTAATCCGCTTATACCGAGGATCGGCCGTACGAATGTTGACCGGCGGGGAATCGCACGCGCGTCCATACACGCGGGCATTATAAATTTTAAGTACACTCGATCGACGGCGATACGACATAATATTATTACATTACGTATATGCGGTGTACGATAACGACGACGACGACGACGACGACGACGACGAGACCGCGACCGTAATAATAATAATAATTCTAATAACGATACGTCGTCGTCGTCGTCGTGTACCCTATATATTATTATTGTAATATCGTTGTGTACACGGCCGTCGTGTACGTTTCCCTGTTTACGTGCACGCGTCTGTTGCCCCGCGGTCCGCATCGGAAAATAAAACGGTACGGGCTTTATGCGATATTACAGCCGCGCCGCCCGGTTTCGCCCGTGCAACGAATGCTCATGTTAAGAGTTGTAGGTCGTGGCGTATGAGAAAAAAAAAAAAAAAACATCTTATAACCGTCGTTTTCCTTCCCGTTTTAACCCGGGGCTCGCAGCGAGCTTTCTCCGAGTGTTTTTGATGTTTGTTTTTCAAACAGAACGCCATCGGTACAGTGTGCGGGCGAATCGGCCTATTGTCAAACTCAAAAACAAGACCAACGTTTCCGCGTCCGTACGCGTCGGTTTTCACTCCGGCGTTTCAATATTTTCCACGCGTCGAGATGCGAACGCGCGAAGTATTAACATACGGTTAACATAAACGTTGTGTATCGCTTCGATACTAAAACGCCCGGCAATGTGTACATCGAAACTAACAACACATAAAATCGGTTCTATACAACAGAATATACGCTTCGGCGGTGTACGTAGAAAAAAAAAAACCGCTCGTTTTACTTTGAAAATTTACGGTACGCGTTGAATGTTTTATCGGGGGAGAGTGGAGGGGGGGGGATGCTTGCGAGTGACCGTTCGGCCGCGACCGACAGAAAAAAAAAACAGAATACGAAAATTACCATTCTTTTTCCGATTCGCGTCGCAAACAAGACGGCCCTTTAGTCCCCGTATACGGCGGGGTGAATGATAATTAATAAACGCGTCGTCCGAAAAGAAATTTAAATAATTATCATCGCGGCAATACGTTTCCGAAATACGCTTCTGTTTCGCGGGATTTCGATCACACACGTTGGCACGCTGAAGGGCGCAAAACGTTTGATTCCGTCGGTGGTCGAATGGTTACGATGATATAATAATATTCATTCTGTTCCGTCGCCATTTGTATTTTAGCAGTTGTCACAAACTTACCCCCGAAAATATTTTCGACAGCGGCTGCTATTCCGGACCGTCCGGAATGCGCGATAAAAGACAGAACGCGGGAATTAGAATTAATTTTTTTTTTTTTTTACCGGCCGATTGACGCGGTCAACGTCCAGAGCGTTTTCGCGGGATAAGACCGGAGAAAATCCGCGCGTTAACGATTCCGGTTTTGTCGGTTTATTTATTTTTTTTTGTTGTTGTTGTAATTCGGTTAAAAATAATCTCGGTCCTGCATGCTTGTATATTATCTACGTCTAGACGCGGTGAAATGTTCAAAACATTCTGGCAATTTTCGAGTTATTTATAGCTATTGTACATAAATCGTCTATAATTCGTATAGTTTTTCTGCGATTTGACGCGTTTCGGCCCGTTCGAACACATTTGACGCCGGGTCCGTTGTGCTTTGCGGTAAAAATAAAAAACGGTAACGCATTACAATTAGTTGTTACTATTTCGAGTTCGATTTTTAACGTATCGAACCGCGTAAGAATCGCGGGTCGGCGTGTACGATTTACGAAAAAATATCATCATAGACCGGGACACTAGATACTTTGCCGGTTTGCCGCCTACGACCGTAGAAGGAAAGTCATCGCCAATTTTTCGGCAGTATCTGCTCTGGTTTTTTTTTTTTTTTTTGTTCACTTTCCACAGCCACGACTTAATATGACATGGGGTTTACTCGCTCGGTGGTTTTACTCGTGAAAAACTTGGAAAAATCCGATCCGCGTGAATAACCCGTAAACGGATATATTTGAACTGGAATTCGAGGTTCGCGCGAATGTTTTCGTTCGGATCGGACCTGCAATAATTATTGATAACTCTAAACTTACTGAACCGCGACGAAAACCGAAAGAACGGGCGCGTACGAATTTCCAACGTAACGGACGCGTATTGCAATACTCGAGCGGTGCGAGTAAAAGTACACAATCAACGTGTCCGATCGATCGAACGAGTGGCGTAGTGGGTGGTGGTGGTGGTAGTGGAGAGAAACGATAGACAATTAGGTCCGCGCTGTTGAAATTAAAAAATCAATCATAACATTGTGACGACGACCGTCGATACTCTCCCGCCGCGACGATATTATTATTGCGTTTATTTTTTATTGTATTTATGATATTATAGTGTCGCCGCGGCCACGCGCGTGATTTGAATATTCAAATATCGGTTACTTTACAATCGCGAGTACATCTGTTGGAATTCATTAATTCCTCTATACTACACGCTTGTGTATATTATCGTGTGCACGCACACACTCACGGGCGTACTTACGCAGTATTGGATTTTGTAAATTTATAACGTTACGTATGCCCGTTGACGCGGTCGTCTGCGGGGTACATAATACCAATCGGATTTTTTTTACGTGTACGTTTCTTTTTATTTTTAAATGTATATTTTATTTTTGGTTTTTTTTATTTTATTATTCAATGACTGCTGCCCGCGCGTCTCACACACACACTCACACACACCTGTCGCCACCACTACGCTGTGCCGACGACGGCGGCGACAACGATTTATCGTATACGATTCGATTCGATTTCGGTATTTCTCGTCTCGGGTTTTTTTCCGTTTTTTTTTTTTTTTTTTTTTTTTAATAATACTCGTCGTCTTGGTCGCCGCCAAGGTATTTCTTCCGATTATATTTTTCGTTAATTGGCTCGGGTCTCATGCCGCGCGCGCGTTAGAGTCGTCGTCGTCGTCGGCGTCGGCGGGCGGCGGCGAAACGAGCCGGCAGACCGGTTGCCGCCGCCGCGGCCCTCTCTTCCGTTCGATCTTTTTCACACACGCGCGCGCGCCGAGAAGCAGTGGTCTACCCGTTTTTTTTTTTTTTTTTAATTTATTTAATATAAGTTTTAAAGTGTGTAACGGCGACGGCGGCGGCGCGGTGGAGTTTTAATACGTCGTCGTACGGCAGCCGTCGATTAAAAACTCACCCTTAATTAAAAAAAAAAACGGAAAAAACGGAAAACACGATACGGCACTAAAGAAAGAAAGAATAAAAAAAGAACGAAAAAAAAAACGCGTAGCGGCCGGCAGTCTGTCGTGCGCGCACACCGGTCGCGGCGATCGATTAGGACAGGATGAGGTGTCAAGGGGAAGAAAGACACCTTATCGCCCGTGTACTTAATAACAAACGCCCGGGCCCCCGTATACGCGCGTATAATATTATGTATTTATTTATTTTTTTTATTTTTTTTTTCTCGTTATATTATTATTACCCGTAACGATATTAAAAATAATAATATATACGTATAATACGATTACAATATAATTTGTGTCGTCTGTCCGACGGTATTTATATACGTATCGGACGTATACGTACTGTACGTATTAAAAACACACACACACACACACACACACGCACACACGCACGCACGCACACTTACGTAATAATAATATTATTATCGTTTCGATTCCGGCCCCGAATTAAACGTCGAGTTTTTTTTTTTTCTATTTTATTATTATTATTTTATTTTTTTATTTTTTTTAATGACCTGGAACGCCGCGACGGTGGTTCGCGGCGCGTCATTGTCTCGGGGCCGCGCGTCGTCGTCGTCCTCGTCTTCGTCTCCGCCGTCGTCTTTGTCGATGTATGTTATAACATTTACTTACGTTTTGTTTTTGCCGCCGCCGCCGCCGTCCACGCATGCCGCCGCAGCCGCCGTTAATTGGGTTTTTTCTCGCGCGCGCGCGCGCGTGCTTCGGGCGGACCGCCGGCCGCCGCGCGCAGAAGCACAGCGCGGGACGAGACGGCGGCCGTGCCGAGCTCGCGCGCGCGGCGCATACCGGCCCGGCTCTTCCGTCAACGGCGGCTGCGGTGTTGTAAGCCGGGAATTCCACAGGTGGTGGTCGGTATAGGGAAAAAAAAAAAAAATCACCGTCGCAGTATTTTCCGATTAATTAGCGAATACCGCACGATGACGACGATATCTTCGGCTTTTCGTTATTCGTCCGCCGTCGTCGCTTTTATAACTTTTATACCTATACCGCGTGACGTGTGTGTGTGTGTGTGTGTGTGTGTGTGTGTATACAGTGCCGCCTCATCATCAAACCCCCCTTCCCCCTATTACATATATACGCATACGCACAGTCGTCTTTGTCGTCATCGTCGCTATTATATTTCGCTCGTTATTTTCATTATTATTTTTATTATTATTATATCGTTATTACGTATATTTCCGTCCGCGTATTAGTGTATAATTGCGTTACGTATTTCTTCTTTCGCCGAGACTGTAAACCACGCGTCCGAAGGCGTCCCGTCGGCGGACCCGAAAAAAACATTTCGAGACAGTAATAATAATATGTACAACGCGCGTAAAAAATCCGATAATACCCCGGTCTGAACTATGTTTCCGCCGAAACTATATCTGCTGATTATCGCCTTGTACAATCCGTACCGTTGTTTCGGCGGCCCGCCGGTATAATCCGTCGATTAATTCGCCGATTAACTCGTAATCGGAAAACGTCGACGTTTTGGACGTTACCGGTATTATGGCCGGCTGTGATATTCCCGTCGTGGTATTTTAATATTACAATGTCCCGCACGCATTTTCGTCTTTTAATAGTTTACCTACAACTCGGGCGATTCGTTGCGAGCGCGCGTACGGCCCGTCCGAACCGAAACGTATTTATCGTGGTGTTGAGCCGCGTCTGAGAAACTTCGGGGGGGACGGGGGGGAGGGAGGGAACCGCTTTTCGGTTTTATGGAAAAGGAAAACGACGTTTCGACGACCCCGGGATGGAAAAAAAGGTCCCGCGAAATCCGGGGCCCGTACCATCCGGCTCGGCCCGTCCACCGAACGTTCCGGACCTCCCCGGGTAAGTTCCGCGGCCGCACAGACGGGCGCGCGGACGAGACGACATGTGCCGCGCGGACGGGGTCGGTAAACGATTCGAGCGCCCCCGCGGGATTACCGCGCGCAACCATTGTTTCGGTTTTTTACGACCCCCGTACCGCGGCCGGCCTCCGCGCATAATACGCCGTGATGACCTCCGCGGCGCACTTGCTCTTTGCGTCCGCGGCGTTTTGTTTTGTTTCGTTTTTTTCGTTCACCCATTCGATTCGTTATTGTGTCCGTCCCGTTCGCGGAGCCGGGCGTAAGGGACGACGCGTCGTACGCGCGCTCGTATACGAATGACGGCGCGCGCGCGAAACAATACGACGATAATTTCGTCGTCCCCGTCCCTCGCGCGCGGTCATCTGTCGCCGCTGGCTGCGATACCGTCGCGGTGGTTTAATAATTTTGTGTGTTTTTTTTTTTTTTCCCCCGTCATCGCAGTCGTTCGTCCTCGCGTTTATTATAATCTATATATCACGTCGACGAGGCTTCGCGCGCAGCTGCCGTCGCCGCCGTCGCGTCGCAGACCACAAACGCGACTACTGGCAACGCGCGCGTTATTTTATTATGTACAAAATACACATATGCGGCGGTGAGACCGAGCACGTGTGACGACTGTCCCGCCGCCGCCGCATTATAATAATAATAATAATAATAATTACCATTGTCTTTTTGTGTAATGAAAATTGTTTCGTTTTTTTTTTTGTCGTCTTCCCCGTTCGCCGTTTCTTTCGCCCGCGCACATTTCGTGTTTACACGCGCTCGCCCGCACGATATCCCGCGACATTATAATATGAACGCGGTCGCGCGTGTACACACAAAACATCGCGTATACAGTAATTCCGCGGCGAGGCGGCGTTTTTTTTCTTTTGTTTTTTTTTTTCCTATCTGTTTTTCGTCTATGTTGTACGCGTCGAAAAAGATATAAATTTCGATATTCGTTGTTTTTTTTTTTCGTCGTCGTCGTCGGCGGGGCCCCTTGCCGAGAACGCGCGTGGCGCGAACAATAAGACTTGCAGTACGCGCAACGACGGCGTCAACAACACCAACGACGGCGGCGGCGGGAATTCGTCCCGGCGGCCCGCTCCGGCGTCGTCCGCGTTTACGCCCGCCGCATACCTATGCCCCACGCGGCACGCGTCGTTCCGACAAAACGCTCGTCGTTAAATAACACGTCGCGGGCCGTCCGAATCCCGTGCGCGCGGACGCGTAGGTACGCCCGTGCGGGCGGGCGCGTCGCGCGTCGGGAAACCGAACGTTCCGAAAGGGTACGCGGGCGGCGACAGTGCCGTATGTCATTATCGGCCGCGGGGATCTCTCCGGTACGGCGCGCGTTTCTTTGCGACGGTTCTCGGACGCGTACCCGTACGCACTACGCGCGGGTACTACCCCCACGCGCGCACGCCCGCGACAACGATAACGGCGCGGGGCTCGCGCGCGCGAACACGAACGTTATGCGCGGCCATTATGTTGCTGTACGGCAGCAGCACCAGTATTATACGGCTCCGGGAATACAATAATAATAAAAATAATATATATATATATGTATACATATAATATGCCGTGCACGGACATTAAATATATTATATACAGCAACAGCAACAGCAACAACAACAACAACAACAACAACAACATTTGACCCCGCGGCGGTCGATTGAATCGTCGTCGTCGTCCTCGTATATCGGTACCTATAATGATAATAATAATATACTGCTGGCGGTATAGCTCGCGTACCTATACGTATAATATTTTATACACATAGACGGCGGCCGTTTTTTTTTTTTTATTCCCTGCCGATTTTACCGGCCGCCGCCGCCGGGACGGACGGGAGGCGCGGACACCGGGTTTCTTTTATTCATCGGCCGTACGCATCGCGGTCGACGAGTGTCTGTCGTCGTCGTCGCGGCGGTGGCGCCACCGCGCCGAGCCCGTCGCGCTTTTTTTCTGCTTCTCTTCTTTCCGCCGTCCGTATAAATACAATCATAATAATAATAACAATAATATATACGCGCGACGAGATCGCCGCACGCACGCGGCGTTGCGGAATACGACGACGACGACAATGCGGCGCTGGCGAATGCGTTCGGTCCGCGTCTCGGGTAGGCCGCAGCACCGGGGGACGACGATATTATGCGACGGCGGCGATAATACGTATTTATACACGAACGTCGTCGTCGTCGTCGTCGTCGTATTTTCCCGGTAACGACCACGCGCTCGCGCTCGCGCGTAATAAATCAATCAAAAACCGGGACGACGGTGGCATAACCCCCGGCGACGATACCGCCCGCGCGCCGCGCCACGCCACCGCCGCCGCGCGGCTCCTGCTCCCGTTCTTATACGTAATATTATTACCGTGCGTATTATTGTCGTGTGCGTGCGTGTGTATCCGGCGCGCGCTCGCCGCGGAGAGCATTGCAGTTGGTCTTTGTCGTCTTGGTTTTTTTTTTTTTTTTCCGTCCGTCGCGCACAATACGGTCGTACTTGAGCCGTCGCGCGTAGTTATCGTACCGCGTTATTATTTTATTGTGCAAGACAACGGATAACATTATATCGTAGTAATTGATCGCGTGTCACGCGTGTCCCTGCGAACCCTTTATAGTACCAATACCGTAACGCGCGGTCGTTTTCACCGCGGTATAACGAAACCGAAAAGTCACAACGGCCGGAATAATACTGCGATTGTGCCGTACGTTTTTGGCGTGTACAGTATCGCGTAATACCGGGGGGGGGGGAGGAGGGGCGGCGGGTGCGTCGGCGTTATCGCGAACGGAAACGCATAACCTACCGACGGAATATCCGACGCGAGCTTTCGTTTTTTTCACCGCGACGCACAGACTGCATACGTACATTTGCATAGCACGCGTTTCGCCGTGGACATTTCACGCCTCAGTCCGTCGGTTTCACATGCCGCACGTATCGTTAATGTGTACACGCAACGTTCGCGGACAGACGTTGTCGAATCAGACGCGAGTCTGACTTGCGTGTCCTGATTGACCCCCCTCCGCTGTCCCCACGTTGTACTCCGCCCTGCGGAATAGATTCGAGAATATTCTCGACGGCCGCGCAGTTACTATATTGTTCTCCCGGGAAAATTATACACACGGTTAATTGGACCGGGCATACCGGCGTGTAACGCGTATCGTATAATAATTGTATACACGCAATCAGAAATTGTATATTACGAACACCTCTCACGTTCGACATTTTCTATAACAATGATATATCACGGCAACGGTCCATAAAAATATAACACCTGGTTCAGAATTTATCCGAGAGTTGGGCTGCTCCGCCGATGAAGTAGTATTTATCATGTGCAGAGAGAATAGTTTTAAAACTGGCTTATTATTATTATACGAATATAGATAGATAACTTTCCCTTTTTAACAGTTCAATACCTGTTCGCGGGGCTGGACGTTTTCGGCCTTGAACTGCCCGCGATGTATGCAGACGACGGCGGGAACCGATTGTTACTAATAAAGTAATAACCAATGAGTTGCGCTCGATTATCGTAGTTCATAGCATACAATCAATCGAAACAAGCCCGCGAACGGTTTCTGCGCGATTTCAATAATTCCCGAAGTCCGAAGCTTAGACGAGCTGCGACTCGTATTCTCGAAGTCATAGGCGTAATATACGCAGTAGCGGACCTATTTAACGTACCTATTGAAAATATTACCTGAAAACGTATCATATTATTATTATTATGGACGGGGTACACGGCTACACTATATACGATGATCGGATAACAACGACGGCCACCGTTAAAGTCTCCGGGAAAAATAAGGCCGACGCGACTTTGTGCGGATACACAAAATATGAACGCACGGTGTTTTGCGCAGTGTCCGTGTAAATACAACAGAAGAACGGAAAGCCGTACGCGAATTGAACCGAGCGGCTGCCCGCGTGTTACCGTCGGCTCTCCGGTAAAACCTCGCGGACCGAAATTCCAATCCAGCCCCCCTCCCCCGGCCGCGGGGAACATTGTATTTTGTCTGCGCGTTTTGACTGACGGCGTTTTCGTCGGACAAGAGCGAAAAGGCCCGTAGCGTCTGTCTCAATGCGACGCGGCGTTCGCCCGGTGTCGAAGTCGACCCGCCGTTCCGCCGGGCCGCGGACGGCGCACAACACTGCGGATAATCGTCACATAATATTGTGACGCAACCGGCACAACAATGCGCGCTGCGCGCCCGCTCGCGCGTTGGTTTTCCGACCGTGTGGCGAAATGATTCGCCGTGTGCCGTGTACGCACAAGACGACGAGAACGATGAGAACTGCGCGCCGCCGCCCGTAGCCGCGCGTACCTGCCGGCGTGCGCGCGCGATTTGCCGCGGCGGCGAGTTCCGTTCCACACAATAATGCAACGCAATTTGTAACGTTTTTACATTATTATTTCGTTATGTCCCGTCTGTACGCATCCTGCGCGCAGGCACACGGTATAATTACACGACGGCGCGCGCCACCGCCGCAGTTTTCATATTGTTATTGTCGTTTGCTATTATCATTTGTTATTATCGTTATCGTTAATATTATTATTATTGTTATTGCGCGGTCCGTGTCTGGCCGGGAAGAACGGCGATAACCGCGGTCGAGCCCCCGGGTTAATTAAACTGTCGTCGGTACGAAAACGCGTGCACGCGTATTGTATACGACAATACAATACGACGATAACACGGACTGTCGTTGTTGTGTTGTTTTTTTTTATTTTATTTTTTTTTTTTTTTTTTTTTTTTTTTTTTTTTATTATTATTATTTTTTCGTCGTGATGCTCGTCGTATTCGTTTGTATGTATGTATTATACACGCGTGATGCCCGCGTACGATACGATACCGTCCGTTTACGTTATTATCGATCGGAACGATCGGATCGATCTGTGTGCCGGCCCTTTGCGTTATTATCCGAACGTGCGGGATCACTGCGGCTATGGCGGTCGGGTTATTACTCGTGTACGGACGCGCGAGTATTAATTTTCGAACGTCGTCGTCGAAACTCGGTTTTGTTTTTTTTTTTTCTTTTTTTCGAAAACCGCAGTCAACAATATTATCATATATTCACGCGTATCGCATTGTACGAGCATATCGTTACCGGACTCGACACGTATAGCAGCCGAATTCCGTGCGCGAAACGTTCGTGAATTCGTCACAGCCGGTATGCGCGCCGACTGCGGGCCGCACTTGACAGCGATTTTTATGGACTGTCACAGTTTATATTATTATATTATACGAACTCTATACACGTTACGAACCGGTGACGGTACAATAAAAATATCCGTGGCTGTAGAAAATAATAGGTTGGCACATGTACGCACCACGTCTAACGGATTCGACGAGCGGAGAATTAACGCGCGCTTTTACATACCTGCAATAATGTGCAATAGGTGCGATTTAAATATAAATAATAAAAACAAAAAACAAACAAACTATTGATGATTGACATCGCGTTACGCGACGGTAACAATATCATATTGTTTATTCGTCGAACCGCGAAACGGATTGAAACGTTATCAATATTATTGCAGTACGCGATCGTATAATAACCGTCCCGATATAACGGCGTCCAGTATGCAGTCGTAATAATTTACGACGGGTCGAATGTATCGGCAATTCGAGTAATAAAATATCGCGTGCGTAGAAGTTTAGGAGCCGGGCGAACACTGCGTATACATTATTAGAACCGCGGTTTAAGATAAACTGGTTGGACGGCGAACGTGTGGTGATAATTGCTTTTTTCGTGACCGACAAACCGAATCGCCAGATCGGCAACTTTGGTACTGATTGCTGGCGCTCCCGGTGCGCGTTTTACGAACCATTTGTTATTAGCCTGTTCGACTCGTTATAATCTATCACGATTTAAAATACACATATAAATTGTGTTATCCATAGTCGGTGCATCGCACATGTTATATTAGTTCCTATATAATGATATTCTCGCACGATCGGTTCTGATACACGATCAGATAAACGGACTTAGTTTGACGGTCACCTTATCACATTTCGGCGTCTAACCAGCGTATATTTCAAACCGTGATTAGAACGCACACTAAAAATAACAGCGTGTAGTCTTTTAATTGTGAACAAAAATAATAACGATCCCATGATAATATATGTTATATTCATATACATTTATTCGATATTCGATTTTTCGTTTGTTTTGTGTGTACACTACGTCTAATGAATATTGATCGTTTTTATTTTTTTCTGGGAACACGAACGCACTTTTTTCTTTTTTCCAACGAGCGTATAATACTTTTGGGAAAAAAAAAAACATATACGAGCATACATGCATTAATATTCTCCGTTAATACTGCAGTTAGGTAGGGTGTTTCCCGTTGAAATAAAAATGAAAAAAAAAAATTGCACAAAATTCTATTAAAAAATCGTCGAAACACACGTCCGACCAAATCACCGTCATGTTATGCAAAATACGTATTGTCTTTGGTTCCGGAAGGGAGGGGGGAGCGGGGCTCGAGTGTATACAATTTTTCACACGGGCGATAATTCGATTCCGAAAGAAACGACACGACACGAAAATCGTTTAAAAACGCTAAAAATCCGCTATAGGTTTACCCGCGGGGATATTGTGTATATTGTACAAAGTTTGGAGTGCAAGATCACGAACTATAGTACTAACAAAATTGTCCTACCAGCCGTACAGCGCGTGTTTCAATGGCTGCACACAGGAGAATGTTTCCGAATCGTTTGATGTCTCGCAATATATATATATATATGGATATCGCCTGGTCACCACGTTCTTCCGATTTAACGGCACCTGATTTCTTTTTGTGGGGCTTATTGAAATCTAAAACTTCCGCCAATAGGCCACGTACGTAATACCAGAGTCGAAATGGAAAAAGAATCTGACGGGAAATTGCTGTAGCCGTCGATGTGCGTACATGCATCAGAGAGTTACATGTATATGGATTGCAGCATGCGCAATAAACGGACAGCCGACTGATGTACGTACAAAAAGGCGGTCACTTGGGTACAATGTGATTTTCAAAAGTTAAGAGTGATACCGATCAAATACGACGTTATATCATAATGTTTGTGTCGAAATATATAGAATTCGTTTCGTTGCTTTGTCTCTAATGCACGTATACTCACGGGCTAACGACAACCGAACGCACCGCAGCCCAACCCCCCACCCCCCTCACCACCACCACCACCACGATCCGCGTAATAAAACGTCGTTCGTGTCGCCGAGAACGGAGAGACCCGCCCCTCCTCCCTACCCCCCGATCGTTCGGATAAAGCGTAAAAAAAAAAAAACGAAAAAAAAACCGCCGTATTCCATTCTTCGAGCGCGGTAATAACGCCCCGCGGGTTCTGAGCGGCGCGACGGCCGCGACACTAGCGCGCGGCGGCGTGTACGCACGCCGACCTGCATTGATTGATGGATCGCGGACGACGGCTATTAACGAAATGAAAACGCAAGGTAAACGTTTCCGCGAAGTCCCCGGAGAAATGTCAAAAATAAGTGATGCCCGCGTGCGCATTATAATAATAGACGAGTGCTCGTGCGCGCGCGCGCGCGTAACATTGTTGTCACTCGGATACGCGCGTGGAAACGATTTATAAGGAAATTTAAATTATACATATATGCGCGCGTTATTAGCCTATTCAGGAATCCCTTGCACATCCGGTTCGGACGGTTGCGCACACGCCGACGACGAGTGCCTTAATAACGGCCGGCGTGCAATGGCCGCGTATTAATACGAGGCGTTTGCGACGTAACCCACATATGTACGGCGATACGCGTCGCTTTTATAATAATATAATAATGAAGAAGAAGAAGAAGAGGGAAAAAAAAATCGCAATATGAAATTGCCGCCGTTATTATTATAACGATCGTCGATACGCGCGGCGAGCGCGTGCGTTATAAAGGAAAACGCTTCGCGTGCGTCGGACGCGATCCGCAAAGTCGACCGTTTATTTAAACGGGTTTTTTTTCTTTATTTTATAATACTCTTAATTTATATATATATATACTAACCTGTGTACGGACGGAGATATCAGATAATGAGCGAACCGCGAGAAACGCGACGTTTTATTATTTCATACGTTATTTTCGATTTTCGGTTCGCGGAATCCGATTTGATTTTTCCGGTGCGAGTTATAACCTATACTGGCGAGAAAATGCGTCTAGCACGGGTTTACCGTCGCGTGTGTATGCAGTGATAAATTCAACAACTTTTTTTATTATCTACGCGCTGCGTAATATATCTCCCGGATTTACCGTCTACATAACCGTACGGCACGTCCGTGACACATTTGTCATTTTACAAAGGCAATATTTGCAGAGGCGCAGTAACATATTGCAGAACGTGTTAATATTGTGTTCGTGTTGCGCGATTGCTGGTTGACTCCGAGTTAGGAAAATTGTTCAAGTCGTTAAACTCGTTCGATCGACTAGATGACGGTTTAAAATGTAAAAAAAAAAAAACAACGTGTTAAACCGTTAAACCACACGGGCGGAAATTCGCCATAATTTAAAAGGATGCTGGATATTTTAAAATATACTTTATTGCGTATAATATCCAAACCGCTCTCTGCGCTCGCAAACAACATCTCACCTCAAACACCTTAACAACCTCCCAGAAAAACACTTCGAATCATATAACGTACGTATTCGAAAATATTCGCCTGAAAAAAAAACTCTAAACAGTTTGTTTTAAAACATTAATGTATCGATTTTTTCGCAGAGCCGCGTTTTTCGTTTTTCATTATTTTTAGTACATAGTGACCCGCGTTGACCGCCGCCGACCTTTGAACGACTCGAGGGAGGCTATTCGCACGTTTCGAGGGGGCTCGGTCGTCCCCGCGTCCAGATTTCCGCCTGTGCAAATGTACGGTGTTCATACACAACGGTATTCGGTCCGTTCAATCGAAAACTATTTACATATTTCGACCGGCTGCTCTTAAGAACGCGATAACAATAACACTACGTGTGGCCACCGGTATTGTTCGGCGGACGCTAATAACAATATTTCGGTCCCCCTCTTTTCTCCACCCACCATCCCCCCTCCCCTCCCCCCGGCGAGGCGCATGGACCTATGACGCGCGTAGACGGCGGGCGCGCACAAACGTCGACGCGTCGGGTAGTCGCCCGGCACCTCGTTAACGGGCCGCCGCCGGATCTCTTAATTTCCTCGGCGGCCGCGCTACCTACGGGTACAAACGGTCGTCTCCGCGGGCCCGGGCAATTAGTCGTATATAGAGTCGTTAGTGGTGCCGCGGCCGCCCGGCGTAGAGCGGGTGGCGTGACGCGGCGGAAAAACGTCGCCGCCGCGGCTCTATTATACGACGACGGTGATTGTTGCGGCGGCGGCGGCGGCGGCGGTGCTGCACGGCGGTGGCGACCGGTCGGGCACGCACGCGTCCTACACGCCGGTGACGCGGCGGAAAAACGCCGGCGAACGAGTTATAGCTTATTTGGCCGCGCTCGATGTGATTACGATGACGAGACGGTTTTCCGTTTTTTTTTTTTTTTTTTTTTTAAATATTTTTTTACGTTGTTTTTTTTTCGGGCTACTCGCCGTATAAGCAAGCTCGCCGTCGCCGTCGTGCGCGGACGTCCATCGGCCGAGACAGACGATGAGATGGTTTTTTTTGTCAACCTCGGACGCGGCGGCGGATTCTTATAAAATATTATTATAAGCACCGGAATCGTCCGCCGCATTTCAGACGCCCCCACCTTCCTCACCGCAGTTCCGAAAAACAAAGGCGAGCGAGTTAATTTATCACATTATCGTCGTGCGACGGACGGATATATACTAACGCGATTTAAAATTTAAAAAAAAAAAAAACGAAACGAAAACGCGTAATATATTGATGATACGGTACGCAACGCGGTTACAAACTATATACATGTGTATAATGACCGAGCTAACAATAATCCGTTCTAAGGCTTCAACTGTCCCGTAATATCCGTCGTCTGCATTCCTCCGTGAAATCTTCTCCTCGGGCTTTTTTTTCCACCAGCGCATCGAACGCGCGCTTCTCCCGCGTGATCTGTTCCGAGCCGGTTTAAAGTTACCCGTTCTTGGCGAGATAGTATATAATATACACATCCCCGTCAACGGTCGAGCGGTGTCGATTGAATGAAGTCAATTTCATTTATTCGTTCTTTAGTTAAAAAACAATAACGGTAACCTATACATATATTGCTCGGTTAAACATTTTAGATTCGGAGCGGTCTTACTACGGGGTTTTTTTTTTTTTTTTTTCTATCCGCGAACGACTTTTCTACCAGAAAACTAGTTCCGCGATGTTCGAGTGTAGCGGGTGTTTTTTCTGAAATGGAAATTTTATACGGGTGATTTTCCAAACGGTTTTCGTAATAATTGGGAAAAACGGTAAAATATACGTAACTACGCTTGTACAGAAGAAACTTCGCTCCGAATCGTTTTTCTCAGCAATGTGGTTTGTTCGTTGCGTACGCGCACACACTAAATTCCTTATAGAACAGTGGCCCGTCCATCGTGCGAAGTATGTCAGTCTTTTTTTCTTTTTCTTTTTTTTTTAAACATAATCAACGTTTGTAAATATCATATTCAGCTCCGGAATGTTTCGTTAATGTTATTGCATGTATGTTTCGCGTCCGCCGCATACAACAATGCGATACAATCGTCGTATACGAATTGGACGAATTCGCTTCGGACGTATCGTGCGGGAATAACAAAAAAACAAAATTAAAATCGGGTATCCGCAGGGACGGGTGAGGGCGATAAACAACATCGGTCTCGTACCTGTACGGGCGAGGGCGGTCCCTACCGCGCGCGCTATCCGCGCACCGCGTTATTTATTTCGAAAAATACTTCCCGGCCGTTCGGTGCAATACGTTACGTTACTACGCGCGTCGTTGTGCACGCACGCACGCACGCACGCACGCACAGTAATGGTACCCACGTATCCGCATACGCATACAATGCACCGGCGTGCATGTACATGGGTGACACCTGTACGCATGTATAACACGCGAGCCGTTATAGCGTTTTTCGGCGCGCGTAGGGTACCCTGTCAAAACAAGCCGATAATAACAATACGGCGATAATACAAACCGGACGCCGCTGTACGCGCGGTCTTTTCGTTTCCCCCGGCGATGCCGTTCGGTTCGCGGACCCGGGACGGCGCCCCGCGGGGCCGCATTAAATAGCGCCGCGTGAACGCGTGCCCGCACCACCAACCCCTGCGACGTCGTCGTCGTCGTCGTCGCGGGTCGCGGGTCGCGGCGGTCGCGAGAGGATAATATTTTATGCGATCGGATAACGCGGCGGGTCACGAGAACGACGACGACGATATCGGATTGTACGAACGACGTTATTTGTACCGACAAACCGTCACACGCCGTACCGTTTTTGTCGCGACGGGAATTAAGTCACCGCCAATAATAACGTATTGTTGTACCCATGGTGTCGTGTACGGTATAGATTCCCCGACGGGAAACGGTCGGCAACTGCGCCCTCGTCCGCCGCGAAAGGTACCAGCTATATTCCGTTCGGTATCGTAACGAGGAGATTACGTCTCCCGTCGCGGCACGTTGTCGATTATTGTTTTTGACGAACTCGAGTACCTGTATATAAATATAACGCGATAATAACGTGTACGCGACACCGGTATACGTTATTAACATTATTATGTTTTATACCGTGACCGCCGATGTGTGTGGCGGGGTCGAACGGGTTAACAATAATACAACGGCTTCGCGGCGATGCGTCGTGTACATTATTATTATTTTCCCGAATTTCTCCTTTTTCCCGTTGGATTTTACGGGATTTTCGCGACGTTTCTCGCCCCTCCGTACACGGTTTAGCCGTGCGAAATTACGCCGACGGAACCGCGGCGTCGTCCGGTCAATATCACGGCTGAATAACCGCGGGCGAGCCGGATAAACCGCAGTTTCGCGCGCGAAGTGTGCCTCAGACGTGGAATAAACAAAAAAAAAAAATAAATAAATAAAAACGATTCGATTAAAATTAATCTATTTTTTATTTTTTTATTTTTTTACGAGTATTATCGCGGTTATTGCACCGAGAACCCGCACAGACAGACAAGATATGGAAGTCGCGCCGTTTCTCTCGAGCCCGGGGCACATGTTCGCTACTGCAGTGATCGGGAAAATACGTATTTTTGGTGACACGTCTGTTTATTTATTTACGCCGTGTGTGTACGGGGACGCGCCTAAAATTACAGAAGTAGCGATTGAACGATAACAAATGTAAACGGGCGGATACGAATTACGTATAGTGACGGAGTTCAAATGACAGGTAGCGGTTTGCGGCGCGCGCGAGCCACAGAATAGGAGGATGAGGAGTTGGGCGGAAAAATTACCCGGGGAAAAAGCTGCGTACGAAAAGTGACGGACGATCGAGTGAAACCGGGGGCGGGGGGACTTGAATGAGATTTGAAATGTAGGTGACTGCGGGCATGGCCGGTCAGTTTAACCCGTCCGCGCGGGTGTCGTCTGTGTAGAAGACTTTGGATCGGGGATTATAGTCGCGCCGCGGGGGGGAGGGGGGGCGATGCAGGTCGAGGAATGTTCGTCGACATGCGAAATAAAAAGGCCCGAACGGAGCGTTTCTGCCGTCGAGCTCGCGGCGTGCCGGTTACGCTGCGGTTCCCCGGGGCGCGATCCGTCCACTCCGGGACTCGCGTATGTTTTATTATTGTTATTATTATTGCCGCGGTCCGTATCGTCCGATATCGTACACCGGGTGGCGGTGGACGGGTACACCGTGTGTACCGCCGCGCGGAAATCGTGCGTCCGCCGCTCAAGTCGCATACGCGCGCGTAGGAGTCGCGCGCGCATTCCCGTACACGTATAAATGTGTGTCGCGTATCGTTTTTATGCGTCGCCGTTGCGTTGTACGTCTCTCGGCGTACAATACTCGGCCGGTCCCATGGGCTTATGTGTTTTATGTATTCCGGGCAGTGCAGTGCGTATAGTGTGTGCCGTATCACGTGCGCACGAGACCGCGGCATTATAATGGTAACGCGGGTACGGCGGTACGCCCGGCCTGTGGCCCGTTGCGGTTTCCCCGTCGGCGATGATGATTTATCGTCGGGCGACAACGGCGGCGACGGTTGCGTGGTCTCGTGTACGATAATAAAACACGGTGCCTATAACCCGTACGTACGGTATAATATACCGCGCGGCGTAGCGATCAAAACAAAACAGAAAACGACGCACGAAACGTACTAAAATTATTATTGTCCGCGCGCGACACGACGATAAAAAAAACGCCGCGGCCCGGACGCGAAGTCCGCGTAACACAGGAAACGTGTGCGCGCAATATTGTTACACACGCACCTAGTTCACAGTTATCGCACAGACAGCGGTATGAAACGCGCTGTTTCGTTTTAGTAAAAAAAAAAAAAACCCGCAATCTCCGGCCGACATCTACGCGCCTATACGTACACGTGATTTGCGCGTCCGTGTTCGGGTAACGTCCGAGACATCGCGGCGAAAATATTATCGCGTGGCCGACGAAATTATACGCTCCCGTCGGAAACCGTCCGAAAACCAGGCCCGTTCCGAGGCGATCTCGAAAATCGACCCTGTAGACCTCGAGCGCGAAACGGGCGGACTGGGCGAACTACACGGCGTTACCCCCTCCGAAGGTACCCACAGCAACCCGTTCCCGAAAATTACCGAAAACGTTTTTCCGTTAACCATATTTTCGATTTTTTTTTTTTTGCCAAAATGTACACGCTATGTGTAATAAGATAAAAAAGGATATAACGTAAATATCGTTACTCGTGAGGGACGTGTTTTAAACGAGTTCGGCGAAATATCAAAACAAAAATTACTTCATTTTTCGCCCCATCCGTTTCGTTTTACAATAATAAAATTGAACGACAGTATAGCATATAATATTATCCCGCATATCGGTGTAAAATATAATTATTATAATAGCATTCCGAGCTCAGCGAAGAATGTATTGGTTTTACTTGTATTAAGTGGTAAAAAAAAAAAAAAAAAAGCTTCAAGTTCAAACCTGTATGGAAATTTGCATGTTTTTTTTAAGTAATTTAAGTTGAAATTTCAACGGCAAACCGTAACAGACCACGGTATAACAAACCAAGTTTATTCAACCGAACTTTCAATAAGAATCGTTATTCTCCGGCAACGATTCATATCGTTGCGTACAGATATGAATTAAATAACTGCGCGTACCTATCCCTCCTTTATATACCTGGCCGATTTTCCACGCCTTTACAACAGCGTCACAATCCATCGGCAGTATCGGCTCTTTTCAACTTAATACAAATCATAAAGCAGTTTACAGAGTGGTGTTGGACTCACGTAACCCACTCTTGTGCATAGTTCTACTATGCCGACTAACCCGACGGTTTTAAGGGGCGGGGGGACAACTGAACTCACGAATACGCGCACGTGAACAGTTTTTATTTTTTTTTCCGGACCGCAGCATTGTACGCATATGCCCCACGTTTGAAATGTACGCGGTGTCTTACGACGGCCAGACGATTTCGGGCCGAATCTGACGAGACTTTTTATTCGGAACGAAAAAAAAAATCGTAAACCGTAAACGTGTTCGTCGGGACAATATCGTTGTCTGTTATTGTCGATATCCGCGCGGACGCGAAACAATAAAAAAAAAAAAACAACCGAACGTCGAATATTGCCGGGACGACACGACGATGCGGTACGGGACCGCGGCCGTCGGAACCTCCGGGATAACAATGAGCGAAGCAGCGCACGCGTCCAACGACGTGTATTATTAATATGGCATTGTGCCGCTGCGACGTCGGTCGTTATGCGCGCCGGATGCGAGACACCGCGATAGATATTTGATAAAAAAAAAAATAAAAAAACCCGTGTTTTCGATTTCGCCCCCCGTCCCGTCCCTTCCCCCCGTAATAAAATAAATCCCGGTATTTTTCGATCACGTCCCGATGACGGCGAAAAAAACGGCGTGCACGTGCGTATGCGTGCCGAGAGAACGCGTACTGTACGAACGCGCGCGTTAACCGTAACAGCGCGACCGTACGCGCCGACGGCAATAAAAAATAATCGCGCGTACGCATTTACGTCGCTCGTGGGGCGCCGCGGGTTCCGCCGTCCGAGATTTACCGCGGGCGCCGCGGCGTCCGGCCGACACCTGGAAAAAATCCGGCAAAAATTATTTTTCCCGGCCATATTCTGTATATACAGCAGCAGCCGAGAATCGTTCCGTGCCCCGGACAGCCTACACGCCGCGCGACTCGAAAAATCGTCCCCCCGCCGCGTCGTCCCGTTTGTCGACGTGTCGCATTGTTATTGTCGTGTGTTTTTATATTTATACGTCGTCCGACAGACGACGTCAAATTATACATGTAAAAAAAAAAAATCCCGCGCAATAATATATTAATATGCACTCTTATTATGCACTCCTCCACACACGTGTTTACGCCATTATACCCCGCGACCTCACACACACACACACGCACACGCACACACACACACACACACACATACCATAATATATTATACTCGTGTATCGTTTGGCTAATGGTTTTTTTCCCGTTTTGTTTTTTTTTTTTTTTTTATGTTACAGAGATCGTTTACGTTCATACTGCAAGCGATGGATTACAGCAATTACACCGGTAAGTACCCGGGCAGCAGTAAATATATTATTTTATGTATATAAACGACGGCGGCGACGGTCTCGCGTATTATAATAAATAATTATTATCGTTGCCGTGCGCTGTGTGGCATCTCGACGAAATAGAAATAAAAAAAAAAAAAAAATCAAAGAAAGATAGAAGAGAAAAAAAAAAAACAAAAACAACGATAATGTCACATATTATTATTATTATTATTATTATTAGCGTAGTATTAATATTGTTATTATCGTCGACCGTCGTGATCGCGACGCGACTCGGCCGATCGTCCGGCGGACAGACGCACTTGTTGCTCCATACTTGTACTCGTGTGCTCACTGCGCACAATAACGCTGCGGTACGCCCACGCGGCCGTACACAAGCGCGTGAACAGTGCGCTTTACTTTGCACTCGATAACAATTATGTACACTGTACGCGACGCCGTCGACGAGTTCGTCGTAGAGCCGATGGAGCGGCCCTTGGCGCTGTACCCGTCTCGTCAATAAGACACGCGCGGGCCGAGACCGGGCGATCGGACAACGCGCACGGCCCGTCGTAATTATTGTTATTATTTCATTATTGTTGTTGTTGTTGTTGTTGCTGCTGCCGCCGCCGCTGTCGTCGTCGTTTCGTTGCGGCAGTTATGTCGCAGCGGCGGCGGCACGTCCGATCCCGCCCGGGCAGAATATAATATTATTATACGTTGTTATTTATTATTGTATACGTATACTACGTATACTTGTATCGTCGTCGTCGTCGTCGTCGGCCCGCAGCAACACAATTGTCGCGGACTCCGCAATACAACGGGGGGGGGGGGGGGGG